>CAUYRH010059023.1:0-31382 GCA_963574655.1 Perodicticus potto
TTGTTTGTAGAAACAGAGTCTCACTTTATCACCCTCAGTAGAGTGCCGTGGCGTCAAACAGCTCACAGCAACCTCCAACTCCTGGGCTTAGGTGATTCTCTTGCCTCCCGAGTAGCTGGGACTACAGGCGCCCACCACAACGCCCGGCTATTTTTCTGTTTTGCAGTTTGGCTGAGGCTGGGTTTGAACCTGCCACCTTCGGTATATGGCACCCTATTCAATGAGCCACAGGCGCTGCCCCAATTTATTATTCTTAAACAATTTTTTGATGCTACGGTAAATGAAATTATCATATTGTTTCCTACTATGGTATGTAAACACAACCAATTTTTTGTAGGTTGATCTTGTGTCTTACAACCTATTTGAACTCTTTTATAAGTTCTAACAGTTTTTTAGTGAAATACTCAGGATTTTCCAAGTACAAGATTATTTCTTCTACAAAAAGAGATGTTTTACTTATTCCTTTCCAATCTGGATGCCTTTTGTTTTATTTTATTGCCTAATTGCCCTGGCTAGAATATCCAGGGCATTGAATAAAAATGGTAAGAGCACACATCCTTTTCTTCTTCCTAATCTTGAGGGATGAAAGCTGTGAGATTCTTGTAGATTCCCTCAGTGAGATTCAGGAATTTCCCTTCTACTTCTAGTTTACTGAGAGTTTTCATCAAGAAGGGTGTTGAATTTTGTCAAATGCTTTGTCTGTGTTTGTGGAGATGATCATGTGGCTTTTGTCCTTTATTTAATTGTGTTGCATATTGCATTAATTAATTTCAGCTATTAAAGTTTGAGCATTTTAAAATACATTTGCAGGCCATTTGTGGTCTCTGAAATATGTTCATATCATTTGCCCATTTTTGTACTGGCTTGCTTCTCATTTTCCCAGTGATTTATAAAGCTTGTTGTTCTCTCCTGAATATCTTTGTCAGTTATATGTGGAGCAGTACTTTCTCCACATGGGTAGTTTGGCCTTTCTATCTCTTTCCGAAGAATTTTGAGGAACAGAAGGTGGCTCTTACCCACGATGTTATAAAATTTTAATCTTCGCTCCGTGGCGTTGTGGAGCCCTGTTATGAAATCCTTCTCTTCTGGAGGTGAGTATATTATCCTCAATAGTCTTGTAAAATGTTGCCATTTGCAGTCGGATCTCTATTTCACCTGGAATTGATATTTTTTAAAAGGTGTGAGGTAGGATCAGATGTCATATTTTCCCAACCATGTTGGGGGGCTAAATGTGGCCCCACGGGAACTCTACCCCCCCTCCTTTTCTCTCTTCCGGAAACAAAGAACGCAAAGGGCCTAGTGAGCCCCACCCCTGAAATTGGTGCCCAAGGCCCCTAACCCACCAAGCCCTCTGGGCAAGCTGTGGAACTTGCCCAGGCCTGAGGCTCCACATAAGAGGGGTCTCTAACTGCCCCCAGGCTCAGATGCCATCTTTGCCCTGCCCTGGCAGGCCCATATCTCTTTCAGTATTCTGGCTTGAACCTCCGTGCTCCAGGCCTCATCTCCGGGTGCTGCGACCCTACCTTTCAGTATGAATATCTGATTATTTTGGACACCATCAATGCTGTAGTTCCTCAGACTCACTCAGACCTCACCTGCTGGCTCGTGGAGAGCTCACAGTAACTCCGGGGCTGCTGCCTCAGCCACCACTGCCAGCTGCCCTGACCTCCCCACAGACAGCTCCAGACTCCCCGCGGCCCCCTGTGCCCGCTGCTGAGGGGCAGCAGCGTGTCTGGCACCCCCACCCAGCGGGGACAGGGCATCTCTGCTCCCCTCCACCTTGCTCACTGCAGAACTTTCCCTCCATCCATCTTAGTAACAAAAGCGATCGACGAGAGAAACGCAGATGAGTTCACCAAAGCATGTGGTGCATATTCCGCGGGAGAAATCGCGACCACGAGTGTCCCAGAGCGACAGCTTGGAACTCGCACGGCATCCTCAGCTGTGAACAGCTTTGTAAGGCAGCGGCAGGACAGAGGACACGGCTCTGAATAATTGTGTCACGTTTGTCTTCGGATTCAACCAGTTTATCGTCAGCTTTACTAATTCCGTATTTTATTCCAAAGTTTTGTAGTTGTAAAGGTCATCAAACTTCTCTGTCACCTCTCCAAACACAGGAAGCATTCTTCCCGCCGTGTGTTTGACGGTTTCAGGGTCTGACGGTCTCAGGTCTGGTCCTGCCATCCCTCGTTCCTGTTTGCTCTGGGGTCTTGGTTTCACTGGCCTTTGAGACTGTCAATGGCCTTGTACTGAAGTTGTTGAGATGTCTGTTGAAGGATTTGTGTTTGCTTCTTTTAGTCATGTGGGGCCGTATATGTTGGCACTGCTTCCGATTTTCCACTTGATGTTTATCAGAACACACCATTTCCGTGGGAAATGGCTGCAAAGCTCCCCAAAGACTGAGAAGTTTTTTTTTTGTTTTTTGCAGTTTTTGGCCGGGCTGGGTTTGAACCCGCCACCTCCAGCATACGGGGCCGGCGTCCTACTCCTTTGAGCCACAGGTGCTGCCCTGCGAAGTATTTTCTATCTCCTCCCTGTGCGCCCTGCACCGGGCTGGACTCTGGCCGGCCCGTGCTTTCCTGCTGGTCACCGGGCTTACTGCTCAGTCCCCGCTTCCCGGAAAGGCGGCCCCCCGACGCCCCCGGTCTTTTAGATTCTCCAACCAAACAGACTCCAGGCTTTATCTTCTGTGCCGCAGTCCTGTGTCCAGGCTGGGAAGGAGGAATCTCCAAATCCCCGGGAGGCACCTGTGGCGGGCGGGACCGCCTCCTCCGCTCGCGACCACGGCCGAGCTTTCCCCCGCAGCCTCGTTTCCCCCGCAGCCTCCTTTCCCCCGCAGCCTCCTTATCCCCGCAGCCTCCTCGTGGCCTCGGAGAGAGGCCGCTTCCCGGAGAAACACTGCGCTGCGCTGCGGAAGCCGGTTCTGGTGCTTCTCTAGCACTTGCCTTCTTTCAATCGGCAAGGTCGTTTCTTGTTTCCAGTCTGCCGTTCTGCCGTCAGGGGGAGGTCACAGTTTTAACTTTCCCGTGGGTTCCCCACATTTTAGAAACGAGAACGCTTCCGTGAGGACACGGGGTCTCAGCTTCTCCCGAGAAAGCAGACCCCCAGCCACGCTGGGCTCTCTCACGGCCCGCACTGCGGGGACACCAGCGTCTGTGTCCGTGTCACCACTCTCCGAATCCGAACAGCCTCAACTACTGCTTGTCCTCCACCCAGCAGTTTTGACCCGTTCATCTGTCTGGGGGGACTCCAGTCTGCGCCTGTGTAGCTGAGAGTACTCTGCCCCCCACACAGCCCGGCTTCACTCTCAGCTCTGCTACTTACCAGCTGTGGAAGCTCTGGGAATTCCCTCAACTCTTGGAGTCTCAGTTCTAAAATGGCAGTAGTGGCCGGGCCTGGTGGCTCAAGTCTGTAATTCTAGCTCTCTGGGAGGCCCAGGAGGGAGGATCACTGGAACCCAGGACTTTGAGACCAGCCTGAGCAAGAACAAGACCTTATCTCCACTGAAAACAGAAAAAAAATTAGCCGGGCATTGTGGCAGGCACCTGTAGTCCCAGCTACTCAGGAGGCTGAGGCAGGAGGATCACTTGACTCCAACAGTTTGAGGTTGCTGTGAGCTATGACACCATGGCATTCTAACCTGGGTGACACAATGAGACTCTCTCAAAAAAAAAAAAAAAAAATGGCAGTAGTAACATATAGGTAGGTGCTGCATAAAGACATGAGGCCTGGCTCTCAGTTCTAAGTTCAAACTTTATAAATTGGCTTATATGATTCCCACACAGTCTTATCCTGCCTACTACTTCAACCTCATTTCTAACCTCTCCTTTTCATTCTGAGCCCCAGCAAATGAAAAATGTTTTCATTTTTATCTTGACTTTTTGTGTTTACACATGCCCTTACTTCTGCCTAGAACTGCCCACTCCCATAGTCTGGGCTAATTCCTATTTCAAACTTATTTGATTCTTTATGGGCATTTTTCCCATAGTCATGGCTCTAGGCTAAATCCCCTATCAATAAGCTCCTGTATTAACTATATAATGCTCATCACACTCCTAATTCCTTGTTTTATATCTATTGTTCCTGTTGAACTGTGAGTTGTTTTTTTTTAAAACAAGAGCCCTAGTTGTCATGTTCATCCTTAGGCCCCCCAAAAACATCTGTGGGATGGAATCAAGCAGGGGGAGCTGCCTTGTCAACACTCCTCTTCAAGTGCAATGTCAGAATAAAACGCAGTGACTCCGATGCCGCAGTCTGGCAGGTGGGGCCTCGGGTGTTCAGAGTTAGGGAGCTGTGTGCACCAAGCTTGTGCTGGCTTCTTCGCTTTCATCCTCTCATCATTCCTGTTAGAGAAATAACTAAAAGAAGGACGTTTATCTTCAGTGGAGTTTACCTTCATCTCTGAAAGGCTGCACTTTCTAAAAATACTTAGATGAGAAAGACCAGTGAGGTGACGATGACCTGTCCCCACAGGGCTGACACAGTTCCATGCTGAGCTCCGGGCGGAGACACCGTCACAGTTCAGCGTGAGGCTGCACCTTCGCCGTAACTACAAGTCGGGTAGCACCGCCCCTCCTCGCTGCTCCTATGGACAGGATCTCTGGGGTTTGAACCATAAGGCCTTTGCACAAGAATTGCTTAAGATGTTTTTCAGATCTTGAATTCCAGGGGAACACCTGAAATTGAGGACGCCCCCAGAGGAAGTGAGACAGCACGAGAAGGCAGCCTCTTCATCTTCCCTTCCCACGGCTTCCCCGTGCACTCCGACCATTCACCAACTCCCGCACACGGTCCACTCCAAACCCTTTAAAATCCCTACCCCCAAACTCCTTGGAGAGGCAGATTTGAGGTTTCCTCCCTTCCCTTCATTTGGTGGCCTTGCGACTGAGTCTCTTTCTCTGCTGCAACCTAGTGTCCCGGCATGTTGACTTGTGGGGCACATCAACCGGTGACACTATTGTGGTTACAGTTCAGTGCTGACCAGTCAGGAGGCCCTTTGTGGGCCTGTGCCCAGACCTCAGGGGCCGCTTGCTACTTTGGTGGCCACAGAAAAGCTCAAGAGGTCACCTGGCTCCTTCAAGCCGGGGACCATCTCTGGAGCCTCCCTTGCTGGAGAGGCATCGCCAACTTTGGCACATAGGCTTGCCTGCGACAGAAAAACAGTCTCTGCATCTGGAGGATGGCTCTGATGAGTATTCACAAACCTGGCTCCTCCTTTCCCCTCTCCTGGTCTACTGGCCACCTTGGAGGTCCCACTGACTTTAGAATTCTGACTTGTGAGGCTGAGTGTGTGTGTGTGTGTGTGTGTGGACCCGGGAGGCATTGCCAGCAGAAGCTCAGGAAGCTCAGGCTTACCTCAGGAAGCTGCTTCCCATTATGAGTGCTGTGATTGTGTCTCGGGCTACATGGGAAAAGGTAATTTGCTTCCCCCAAGCAACCCCTTAGAGTCACATCTTACAAAATTGCATGGCTTTTGTCTATAAACCCATAAAAGACAAGAAATTAATTTTCTTTTGTAATTGCCTGGCTGTAGTACACATTAAGATATAGTGAAAATGGTTATAAGCTTCTGAACCCTCATGGGGGTGGGTGGCAAATCCCTCTGTGACCCACCCCACGCATACAGGTTAAATAAGTTTATGTGTATTTTCTCCAATGAATCGGCCTCCTGCAAGTTGATATTTCAGCAGAACTTGAGAGGCCCAAGGTGGAAGCCCTCCCTTGACTGCAGTTTGGTGTTGTGATTGGTGATAAAAGCTCTCCTCTGCTGAGAGCCAGTTAAGGGAAACCAGGAACCCGATTCACTGGCAAAAGGATGAGAATTTTCAACCAGGCAGGTTGCCTCTCTCTCCGTGCAATCGGGCTGAGCAGACAGTAAAAACAACTGTTTGTTTCTTTTGCAAGGTTTTGATTAATGGGAGAAAAAGATTGTGTGGCTCTGGGGCACTTTCTGATACTTTGTGGTATAAATATTCATATTGTTTGACCCTTTCATTCCAGAAACAGCTTTTTCCTTTGTTTTTGATTTTATGCGTTCTGTCATGAAGAGGGGACTGGGTGAGGTTCCCTCTTGTCTTGTTTATGTCCTTGACAGTCTGACTGTGACCCAGTGAGACCACTTGCTCTGGGTCTCTGTCCCCTGGGGACTGTGATTTGAGGGCGTGCAATTCAGTTACAAAATGGCGGGGTCTGATACTAGCTCTAATATTGGCTCATTTAATATTTGTTCAAATTAAGCTATCAAGGAAATGTAAAGCAAAACTGGTATTCAGATATTATTGGGGAATAGTAAATTACTACTTCAAAAAGTTTTAGCACTATAGAAGAACAATTTTTAAAAAATACACTTAATATTTAAAATAATAGCTCTGCATAGGACAATAAATATATGTATGTAAAAATAGTCTGTAGTGAACAAATGTTGCTTTTATGCTATTAAAAATATTGTTTCATAGTTATGACTTCTTTTTTTTTAAATTCTTATATATATAATTATGCTCTCCATGTAGAAGTGTGAATAGTATTGAGTCCAGCATGGCCGTTTGGGTTCTCTGAGGCCCCGGGAAGTCTTTCTCTGAAGACTCAATCACTTCAATTTAGCAAACATATTGAAATGAATCCAGGCTGGGCACAGTGCTGAAGCCTGTAATTGTATCATCAGGGAGGCTGAGGCAGGTGGATTGCTCGAGCTCAGGAGTTCTTGACCAGCTTAAGCAAGAGCAAGATCCTGTTTCTACTAAAAATAGAAAAATTAGCTGGGCCTGGTGTCAGGTGCCTATAGTCCCAACTTCTTAGGAGGTTGAGGCAGGAAGATGGCATGAGCCCAGGAGTTTGAGGTTGCTGTGAGCTAGGCTGATGCCATGGCACTCTAGCCCAGGTGACAGAGTGAGACTCTGTCTCACAAAATAAATAAATAGGACAGGTGCAGTGGTTCACGCCTGCAATCCTAGCACTCTGAGAGGTTAAGGCAGGAGGATCACTTGAAGTCAGGACTTTGAGACCAGCCTGAGCAAGAGTCAGACCCCATCTCTACTTAAAACAAAAGGCCTGTAGTTCCAGCTACTCAGGAGGCTGAGAGAGAAGAACTGCTTGAACCCAGGAGTTTGAGGTTGCCGTGAACTGGGCTGACACCACAGAACTCTAGCCTGGGCAAGAATGAGATACTGGCTCGCACCCTCTGGAGTAGCAGCTACCGGAGCGTCATGTCCAGCATTGCATCTTCAGGGCCTCTGCGGTGGCTCAGGTGCCCTCTAGCTCCTATTTCTGCATTCTCTTTTTTCCTAAATATTTTCGAATAAATAACTCCCTTTATACTAAGAAATTATTGAAGTTTTAGAAAACATACCCAGAACAAAGTCCATGACTGACTGACTTCCTTTTTCTCTTTCTCTCTTTCTCTCTGTCTCTCTTCCTCCCTCTCTCCCTCTCTCTTTGTTTCTTTCTTTCTCTCTCTCTCTTTCTTTTTCCCTCCCTCCCTCCCTCCTTCCTTCCTTCCTTTCTTGTTTTTTTTGAGACAGAGTCTCATTTTGTCACCTGAGTAGAGAGACATGGCATGACAGCTCACAGCATTCTCCAACTGTAGGGGCTCAAGTGATTCTCTTGCCGCAGCCTCCCAAGTAGCTCAGACGACAGGTGCCCACCACAATGGGCACCTAGTTTTTCTGTTTTTAGTAGAGATGGTCTTGCTCTTGCTCAGGCTATTCTCCAGCTCCTGAGCTCAGGTGATCCTCCCACGTCAGCCTCCCAGAGTGCAGGATTACAGGCGTGAGCCACTATGCTCAGGTGCTTTTTAATAGTTTCTCATTTATCTAGAAAGTTATCACAGACTTTTTCAAATTTAAAAATCAGTTCACCATTTAAAAACTCTGAACAATCTAGCGGCATGTGAAATGTGAGGAGTAGGTCATGGGCTATGCCCTACCTACTCCATATATGAATCAGAGGCTCCAGACTTCATTGAAGGAAACATTGTCCAAATTTGGAGAAACTATTAATTGTGGCCTCTCTCATGCTCAAGCATGTTTGTTGGATAACAAGTCATGTAGGGACTCCTCAAATAATGCATTTTTACTCTATTTTCAGATAGTAACATGGATATTTAATTAATATATTAAAAATTTATTGATTTTTAATAAAAATTTAAAATATCCATTTTTAATTTTTTTTTTCTTTTTTTGAGACAGAATCTCACTTTGTCACCCTCGGTAGAGTGCCAAGGCCTCACAGCTCACAGTAACCTCAAACTCTTGGGTTTAAGTGATTCTCTTGCCTCAGTCTCCCCAGTAGCTGGGACTATAGGCACCTGCCACAATTCCTGGCTATTTTTATCTTATTGGTTGTAGTTGTCATTTTTGTTCGGAAGGCCTGGGCTGGATTCAAACCCGCCAGCTTTGGTGTACATGGCGGGCACCATAGCTGCCAAGCTATAGACACCGAGCCTCCATTTTTAATTTTTAACGTGACTTCACCTTTCTAGCAGATGAGTGGAGGAAATGCAAACAACCCTGATTTTTCTCAAAATGTTATTGATTGGCTTACGGACTGATCCATCAATATCCCTAAAAGTTTACATGAGTATAAAGTAGAGCTAAGGGGCTTGCACATACACAGCTGTATATCCCCAAACCCTAAGGCATTTGGCCAACAGTTCAGTACCAAGGTTTTATTCTTTTGTGCTTTAAATAGCTCATTGTGCGGGAAGGAAGAACAGGAGCAGAAGCAGGAGGAGGAGAAAGAAAGAGGAAGAACGTATCTTACCTTGTTCCAAAATTTATTATAAAGCTACAGTAAAGCAGCGTGGCATTGGCATGGGGTTCACGTAGCGATCTCTGGGACAAAATAGAAGGTTCAGAAACAGACTTACACATTTATGAGCAAGTAACTCTAAGGCGATTCAATGGCAGGGGATAATTTTTTCCCTCTAACTAACGATACTAGACGACTGGCAGCAAATTATATTTTAAAAAAGTAAAAGAGAACTTCTGCTTTTACTGATACACCCAGATTAACTCTAAAATGAATATCTAATTCAGAAATGGAAAGCTAAAACCACAACCCTTACAGAAACGTGTGCTCTGACACGTGCAACGGTGCAGGTGATTCTCAGAAACATTGCACTGAGCAAAATGAACCAGAGAGAGCTCATAATACAGGGATCCATCTGTAGAGGGTTCTAGAAAAATCCTTTGTGTCCTTCACCTCACGTCTCCCATTCTTACTGTTCTATAAATTCAGCTTTAACCTAAAAGTGTTTCTCTTGAGTAGTTAAGGGCAATTGATTTAGGAGATTAACTTGTGAATCGGAGTGTTGTTTTGGGTCATGGGTCATGCTGATTGTTGTTCTTTAAAATAAAGATTAACATGATTTTTACTTTGAAATTTTATGTGTACAACTGTGATTTTAGAAATGGAAGAACAGAGCAGTCTTGAAGAGGCTATTCTTGCTATTCTCCAGAATCTCAGCCTTTTGACCGATAAAGTTTGGTGGACCTGTCCCCATCTCTGCACATTGGCTGACAGTGACAGGAGGGCAGACCCTGTTGGTCTGGTGACAGTGATCGAAAGGAGAACCAAGTTTGGGGTGGGAAGTACCTTAGAAGGGGCATCAAATGAACCTCTTAGACTCTGAAAATGTGATATATTTTAATGTGGTGGTGGCTTCAAGGGTTGAGAAATTTTTTAAAACTTAGTAACATGCACTTTAAATGAGTACATTTTCCTGTATCTAAATTACACCTCAATATAAGGGATTTAGCAAAAAAATAGAAGACCAGAGAGACATGAGTATGTAGGTAGTGAACATAAGACGGAGTCAGGCAGGCTGTGGCCAGGAGGACTCAGCTGGTCTGATCCATTTAGATCCGACGTGACCTTCACCTCAATTCTTCCATTCTTAATATTTTGTAAATTTAGCTTCCACTCTAAAGATGCCTATCTTGAGTAGTTTAGGAAGATTGAGTTAGGACATTATTTTTTTTTTTTTTGAGACAGAGCCTCAAGCTGTCACCCTGGATAGAGTGCTGTGGCATCACAGCTCGTAGCAACCTCCAATTCCTGGGCTTAAGCGAGTCTCCTGCTTCTGCCTCCCAAGTAGCTAGGACTACAGGCGCCCACCACAACGCCCAGCCGTTTTTTGGTTGCAGCCGTCATTGTTGTTTGGCAGGCCCGGGCTGGATTTGAACCTGCCAGCTCAGGTGTACGTGGCTGGCGCCTTAGCCCATTGAGCCACAGGAGCCGAGCCAGGACATTAACTTTTGAATTGGAAATATTGTAATAAGTCACTGAGTTGTGCTGAATATTATTTAAAATAAATGTTAATGTGGTCTTTGCTTTGAACTTTTATGTATAAAACTGTGGTTTTGGAAATGGAAGAACAGAATGGTCTTGGAGAGGCTACTCTCATGGTTTTCCAGAATCGCTGGCCTTCTGACAAAGTTTGGAGGACTTAAGCTTCGCATATTGGCTCTGTATATTGGCTGAAAGTGACAGGTGGCTAGACTCCCCCTTCATATAGTAATAGACACAGAATATAATGGCAAAAGACAGATAAATGTAAAATCTAAAAAAACAGGCAAGGAAAATAGACTATTGATTAGACCCAGAGCTGACTTTTCAACCACAAAAAAGGAAGACAGAGGACAATACACTATCCTCGGAGTGCTAAGAGGGAATAGTGGTGAAATGCACATGTTTTCCAATGAACAAAATCTAAGTAGGAAACTTTGCCACCAATACATTCCCACTGGATGAACTGCAAGAAGGAACCTGAATTTGGAGGAACACAACCAGGTTCAAGACAGATCATTGAAATGTGGTTAAGCCTAAACAAGGAGATAGCATAAAGCAACACTGTTCATAATTATGAATTTGGGGAGATTTAAAAAAATATGTGATCACAGTGCTGGATGAAAGCAATTTGGGTAATAGGTGCAGTTGGGGATTTAGATATTCTAAGATCCTTACACTGCTCACAGGATCAGCTATCACGGCCATTAACTTTGGCTTTGTCACTTACATAGCAATAAGATTAAGTATTGGCTGGGCGAGAAAGAGGTGGCTCCCGTCTATAACTCAGCACTGTGGGAGGCCAAGGTGAGTGGATTGGCCTGAGTAAGAGCGACCTTATCTCTAAAAAAAATAGCCCCCTATTGTGGCTGGCACCTGTAGTTCCAGCTATTCGGGATGCTAGGGCAAGAGGATTGCTTGAGGACAAGAGTTTGAAGTTGCCGTGAGCGGTGACACCATATCACTCTACTGAGGGTGCCAAAGTGAAGCTCTGTCTCAAAAAATAAAAGTATAACTATTAAAAGGGCAAAAATAGAATTTCTAAGTTCCTTTGAAAAAAACTTACAAACTCTTGATACATCCAAAACAAAGAACAACAGCAGCGGCAAAACCCCAGAGCAAATGCAGAATGAGGAGCAAAAATAAATATAAAATAGAGTAGTAAAATGAAATAAAAAATCAAAAGATGCCCTAAGTGCAACAAAACATCTGTAATTGTGGTAAGTGAAAATGGACTGAACTTGTTACCAAACCAGCTGTGGTCTGCTCACCTGGTACAAGGCTGTACCCTGAAGCCGAGAACGGCGGGGGGAAGAGGCATCTCACTGCACGGCGCCACGGAAGGAGTGAGGGCAGCTAATGCTTAAGACCTGAACTCTCCGATGGCTTACAAGCCAGGGTTTGTAAAGGTGGGTGCATTTCATGTAGGCAAAGTTCTAAATCAACACATGGAGGTTATACATGGGCCTGACCCCAAAAGGTGGGACATCTTGAAATATACGGCAGGGAATAGGAAAAGTGAGAGATTCCTGGATTAGCAGAAAGGAAAGTTAAGATGGAAGTGGTTGGCCTCTCAAGGCTAAATTTAGAACAAGGAATCATGGTCACAGTTTAATCCCTCAGTTCCCCCTTACCTGCATTTTCCCCCTGCATGGGGGTTTCTGAAAAACAATTCAAGAAATTATGTTAAAGTGCCATCTTTTAGTTTCCCTAGGGAACCAAAACACCCAGTGACTCTGGTTGCTGGGAAGGCAACTGTTCTCACCAGGGGTCCACTAGCTTCTCAAGGATCCAGGTACCCAGAAAGTCCCTTGATGGGATTCAAAGTTTTCTTTTATTTCCATGCTTGGGGAGCCCAGCAGCCTCCTAAGAATGGTTCCCACTCTGTCCCGATTTCACTAGTTGAAGACATAATTTGAGAATAGATAGAAGAAAATATTAAAAATTCAGCAGTAGGGGAATTTTCTGAAACAAAGAGTTAAATAACATTAAGAATAAGAAAATGGAAGAAGACAAACTAAAGCTGCTGTGTTAATATTTGAGGGAAAGATAATTTTAAGTAAAAAAACATTATTTGAAGGGTAACTTGATTCGATATCCAAGGGACATGTTTGGACAGTGAGAGGCCACTCTTAGTAATTTCTCAGGAAAGCAGCATAAACCAAACCTGTCCCTGGGAAATAATAATTCTTAGGAATACACAGCATATAAAATACATAGAATACACAGCATGTGAAATGAAAAAGGACTGTTAACAGGAAAATTTTAAAAATTCTAAATGAGTATGAACTTCTCAGCTTAAAATACATGATAAAAAAATTGACAGAGTTATAAGATGTTAACAAACACACAATTTAACAGTCACAGAAACTGACATATCATTCAGACAAAAATTAGTAAGACTATCAAAGATTTTAACAAATGAGATGTTGGACAAAGGATATAAAATTTCATTTAGATGGAAGGAATAGTTCAAGAGATCTATTACGCATCATGGTGACTATAGTTTAAAAATAAATTCAAAAGCTTTATGTAAATAAATATTGTGGTTAGTTAAAGATGGCTGCAGTTCTTTACCATTCCTTCCATTGAGTGGTAAATGTTTTTACTTCTCTTTGACTTCTTACATCAATATAGTGGGATTGAGACTATGCTCCTTCAGGGACTAGTGTACATGTCTAAGGACCAACTTTTTTCATTTCAATCTTTTGTTGACCTGAGATTCAAGTAAAAAATCCAACTGTTAGAGCCCAGCTGGGTTGTGCTGCCCACTGAGACAGTCAGAGTAGCAGTGGAGAAACATTTAATGTCACAGTGCACCAAGTGAGGAGACAAGAGGAGTTTCTCAAGTCTGCCTCCTAGAGAATTTGGGAGAAAGAGTTTTTTAAGATAGTTTGGTGAACAAAGGGCTAGGCAATTGGGTCTGCTAACTGACTGGGTTTAGGCAGAACCACAGGGGTATAGAAATCATCTTGTGCTGAGTCAGTTCCTGGGTGGGGACCACTGGGGAGGGGTGGTCAGTTGATCCACTGTGATGCATGGCTGAAAGATACGTCAAAAATTAGCCTTACGTTTCACAAGGCTGGTATTATCTATGGGGAAAGTTAAGAATCTTTATGGCCATCAGCTATGGGACTCCGGAGTAGCAATTATATGAAAGCAAACTGGAGGGCAATGGCTGGTTATTATTATTTTTAACTATGCCTATGTCTTGGGAGAGTTTAAGCCCCTACCACAGTTCTTGCCTTATACACTTTTCTTACTTTGTAAAGGGTAGAGCACTATTTAATTACTTTGTAAAGGGGGGGTTCACAACTACTCTGAGGCTACCATGTTATGAAAAACTCTAGTTTAGTCACATGGAGGGGTTGTGTGAGAGAGAAAAAAGAGATGTCTAGGCATCCCTCCACTGTTCCAGGCCCTAGTCATCCTAGCTGCAGCCCCGACATTAAGGACCTGTCTTGGCTGTGCCTTGAATAAATTCCTGATGCACAGAATTGTAAGATATCCTGCTAACTGGCTTGGCTCCTGTAACTCAGTGGTTGGGGCACTGGCCACATACACCAGGGCTGATGAGTTCAAACCCAGCCCTGCTAAACAATGACAACAACAAAAAAGTAGCTGGGTGTCATGGCAGGTGCCTGTAGTCTCAGCTTCTTGGGAGGCTGAGGCAAGAGAACTGCGTAAACTCAAGAGTTTGAGGTTGCTGTGAGCTATGAGCTGTGACACCACAGCACTCTACCGAGGGCAACATAGTAAGACTCTGTTGCAAACAAAAGATATCCTAACAAATTGTTGTATTATGCCACCAAGCATTTTGTAGTAAAATGTGAATAATGTTTAATTTACTACTTTAGCCATTTTTTAAGTGGATGGGTCAGTGGCATTGTTGTAGAACAATCACCATCTATCTCCAGAACCTTCTCACCTTTCCAAACTGAGGACAATCAAGTGTTGGGATAGTTGGTTACACAATGAACAAACCCAGAATATGTCACCCCAAAATGTGCTTCTTTGATATAAAAATTATTTTTGAGTTGAAGGCAATGAAAAAGCAGCAAGTGGCAGAGAAGTTCTCTTTATGCCACCCTTTTCTGCGTAAAAAATGAGACATACGTTTTCCTCTACCAGAGATGGTTTATCAACTGCAGACAAACCTTACTCCATTGGTTTCTTCTCGTGTATCATCTTTCCACACTTTCCCACTCTTGCAAGCCTAAAACCACTTTCTTTTGTCCTGGTATTGCAGGAAGATGAGGCCCAATGGAGAGAAAGAGCACCCAAACACCACGTTTATGAGAGGAAGGGCTTTATTCACCAACCAGGAGTTTACAGCATGGAAGAATTCCAAATGGCCATGCTCCCTAACTGGCTTGGTCTTTCCCTTTTTATCTACAGTCAAAAAGTTCCTACCCACAGCTACCTTTCTCATTGGCCAGTGTGAATCTAGCGGGAGATGCTATTCCATCTCCCACAGAACTACAGGATTTCACAGAAGTGGAAATTTCCAAGTTCCAGGAAGTTAAGTCTACAAATTCCCAAGAGCTGAGTCACCATGAAGAGGACCCTGCATATGTAACCTTGTGGTTTCCTTGAAAAGACCTCTTCTCCTAGATCCCACCCTTCTTGGGTATTCTCTCTCACTGGTATTTTTCTACAAATTTATTGTTCTTTGTTGAAGATGCTAATTAAGTCAGAGTTTTTAGTCTGCTTTGAACTACTTTTCATGGAACTTTCCCCCACATGTCGTGCTCTGCAAGCACTAATAAACTTGTTTTTCTCTTCTTACTCTGCCTTTTGTTAGAGGTGTCCCAGCTAAGCACGATGATGGGGTTGAGGGGAAAAATTATTTTTCCTTCCCAACAACATCAATAGATGACCTAAACAGACATATATAGAATCTTGTAGCTAAAAATTAGAGAATTCTAGAAGAAATACACAAATAAATCACTCAAAGATCGCACATTAAGAACTAAAATCGTTATTTGCAAACATCGATTTTTCTACAGAGAAAACCCAAGAGAAACTAAAGACAAATTGTTAGAATACAGACTTAGCAAGTCTTAGTGTGCAAAAATTAATTGTGTTTCTATAATACACCAACAACAAATGATTACACAGTGTAATTTTTAAAAGCAATGATATCTAAGGTATTAAAAATTAACTTATCTATAGTTGTGCAGATTTGATGGAGAAAATTATAAATTTGTATTGATACATAAAAGAGACTTACTAATTATAAAAAGAAAATCAAAGTCTCAGGGCTGTTGTTGAATTTGCAAGGGGGTCTCTGGCCTTGGTCTAGTTGCTTGTTGCACAGAGATCCAATCCAATTATTGAGACAACCAGGACTGCCAAAGAACAAAGTAATTTTTAATATGAAAGCTCTCTTGTGAGGGGAATGAGAGAAGCCACCTCAGACCCATCTCTCCAACTAATGGGAGATCATAGGCTTTTAAAGGAGGGGTCATGGGGAGGTGGGGGAGGAGGGTCATGTGCCTTGGGATAGGTTGTGGTGCAACTAACAAGGGGATCAGATGCCTTGGAGGTAGGTGGTGAGGGATGGTGCATCTTGGGATCAGGAAGTTTTCCCAGGGGCCTTCAGAATCTCAGCTCCTTTGTCTTGTGGAAAATCCACCATTTCTGGGAAGCAATTCAAAATGTCAAGTAGTTAAGGGAGATGATTATAAAAAAATATATAGGAAATTTTCAATGGAAATTTTTTCACAAAGCCTGTTACAGAAGCAAGCTTCAGCATTTGGGAAGCTTTCATATGTAATAGAATGAAGTTCACTTGGGTCATTTGATACTTATTTTGTTGGAGGACATGTGATGATACCTGATTTGAATGCTTTTTTTGTTTTTGTGAGACAGAGTTTCGCTTCATCACGCTGGTAGAGTGCTATGGCATCATAGCTCACAGCAACCTCAAACTCTTGGGCTTAAGTGATCCTCTTGCCTCAGCCTCCCAAGTTGCAGGGACTACAGGTGCCTGCCACAATGCCTGGCTATTTTTTTAGAGATGGCGGTGGTGGGGGAGGGTCTCACTCTGGCTTGGGCTGGTCTCAAACCTGTGAACTCTTGCAATCTACCTGCCTCAGCCTCCCAAGTGCTGGGATTACAGGTGTGAAGATTTGAATTCTTTCATTGGTTTACAGGGCCACTCCCAATTTCGTATGCAGAAGAGAAGGTAAAGGCACCTGTGAAGAGCCACCCCAGAGACCATTTGCTAAGGAAATTCCTTGTCACCTCCCATGAGCAAGGACATGCAAATTGTACCTAAGTCTAGAACCTAAAATTAAAGCCCATTCAAGTCCACACTGAAAATAAATTACAGGTTCATCTTTATAGCTAACAGAACTGGAGACAAGACAGAATCAGACATTATTCTGTTACAGGAAGACGAACCCCAGTGGAGAGAAAGAACAACCAAACACCATGTTTAAAAGAGGAAGGGCTTTATTCCAGCCAATGGAGCCTTGGGTACCTTTCTCACTGGTCAGTTGGAATCAAGCTGGAGAAGCAGAAGCAAGCATCAGTTTGCAGGTCCCAGGAAGTTAAGTTTCTACAAATTCCTAAGAGCTGAGTCCCTATGGGGAGGACTTTGCAAGTGTGTCCTTGGGGTCTCCTTGAGAAGACCTCTATTCTCTCAGACCTCACTTTTTCCTGGTATCCTCTTTCAATTCCACTTCCCCTGGGAATATCTATGTAATTGTTGCTTCCTTCACTCCCTTTTCCCTTCTAAAATTCCCCTTATTATATGTAAAATGTGGATTTCCTGAGCCTCACAAGAATGTAACCACGTTGCCTTATCAGCACTCCCTTTCTGCTGCTGTCTGGTGCTTTTGAAATGCTGAAGGTTCCAAATTCCCCTTCAGAAAACACAGCCTTAACTTGTCTGCATTCTTGTTTTTCCCAGTTACACCCTCAATGTTGGCTTTATAAACATCTGTTGATTGAGAACTTTGCCTCAGTCATTTACTTGGGTCAACAAGGTATATGTGTACATACTGATACTCCGTACAAAAGAATTTCCCTTCAAATTAAACACAATTCCTAATTCTGCCAAGGTTTTGTTTGGTTTTTGAAAGGGGGGCACTCGACCAGCATAAACCTCACAGAACACCAAGGCTTATACGAAAGGTCTTTATTGGCAGGGGATGCTGCAGAGCAGCATTAAGGAGGAGGGGAGAGAGAGACGGGGAAGAGAGGAGAGAAGGTAGAGAGAGAGAGAGAGAGAGAGAGAGAGACAAGACACACGGGGCGGGGGAGAGTGGAGGAGAGAGAGAACAAAGGCAAGGGCACCTTATATAGGTTGGTTAGGGGAGGTGCCGGGATGGTAGTATAGCCAATAAGGTGTTACTGTTCTGGCAAGAAGAGCCGTAGGGGGCGGGCCACAAGTTTGAAATTCTCATTGGAGATAGGGAGATGAAGTTTTGCAATTATCTAACAGTTTTGTTTTATAGACTTTAACAAACTCACCCTAAAATGAAAGGGTTGTAAGAATTCTTCCAATGAAATTGTAGGGGGAAAGGAAAAACTTCCCCTTCACTGCAGAAGGTTTGATCTACTCACAATAAGGCAGACTAATGAGAGAAAGAGGTTACAAATTTATTTACCATGCACATGAGGAGAACAAGAGTGATTACTCAATATCAAATGGGGCCCAGAAGTCTATATACTTTCATTTTAGAGGGAAGGAGAGATGAGGAATAAAGGGAGTTCTGTTGAGGGGCTGCATAAGTCTATACTTGGTTCTTACTCTGTAACCCTATCTTTCTCTTCATCTATGAACTTTCATGCTTGCCTTAGTTGGGGTGTCTGGTCATTTTTTGACCAAAACCGAGAACGCATGCAGTGAGATTAAGATGGAGTCATTCAGGCTAGGGCTGATGTGACCCAGCTGGTCTGGTCATGCCAGGTTCCACATGACCTTCCCCTCCTGTCTCTCATTCTTCTTGTTTTACACATTTAGCTCCCCCCCTAAAGATGCCCATCTTGAATAGTTTAGGAAGACTGACTTAGGAAATTGACTTTTGAATCAGAAATGTTGCACTAGGTCACTTAGTTATGTTGGCGATTATTTAAAACAAGGGTTAATGTGGTCTTTGCTTTAGGAGGACTGATTTAAGAAATTAACTTTTGAATAGATTGTCACGGAGTTGTGCTGATTATTTAAAATAGGGTTAAAGTGGTCTTTGCTTTGAACCTTTATGTATTAAACTGTGATTTTGGAAACAGAAGAACGGAACAGTCTTGGAGAGGCTACTCTCACTGTTCTCCAGAATCGCTAGCCTTTGGACAAAGAAAGTTTGGTGGACCTAGCCCTGTCTCTGTCTATTGGCTGACAGTGACAGGAGGCCAGACCCTCTTCATCCAGCAACCAGACCACTCCAAGAACCCAAGACCTGAAACCCCAGCATTTTAGGAGACAGACATCTGTCTTGAAACCCAATAGATATAATGATTAAGATAGTGTGGTATTAGCAAAAGAAAAACGAGAACAGTTGCAAGAAAAATAGTCCAGAAACAGATCCAAGCCCATATGAAACGTCCGCAACTAACAGTGGCAATGTTGCAGGAAGACGAGGCCCAACGGAGAGAAAGAGCACCCAAACACCACGTTTATAAGAGGAAGGGCTTTGTTCACCAGCTGGGAGCTTACTGTGTAGAATTCCAAATGGCCGGGCTCCCAGACGGGCTTGGTCTTTCCCTTTTTATTCCACCCACAGGTACCCTTCTCATTGGCCCGTTTGAATCAAGCGGAGATGCTATTCCAGACCCTATAGCACTAGAGGATTTCACAGAACTTGGACATTTCCAAGTTCCAGGAAGTTAAGTTTACAAATTCCCAAGAGCTGAGTCACCATGGAGAGGACCCTGCAGGTGTATCCTTGTGGTCTCCTTGAGAAGACATGTTCTCCCAGACCTCACCCTTCTCGGGTATCCTCTCTCAGTGGTACTGCAGATCAGTAGGAAAGATATATTCAATAAATACTGCGGGGACAGTAGGTATTCACGAAGAGGGAAAAATAAAATTGGGTTTCTACTTCACATGGCACATGAAATCTGCCTCAAGGAAAGACCAAAATATACCAAGTTAAAATCTGTGGAATAAAATGCAGAAGAATATTTTTGTGCTTTCAGAGTCGGGAAAGATTTTGATATCAAGAAATAGAAAATGAAACCTTTCAGGAAGAGACTCTGAATCAATTAGACCACATTAACATTTAAAACGTCTGTGCATCTGAAGACTGTTTTAAAAAGTAAAGAAGACAAGCCACTAACGAGAGAAGGTATTTGCAATGCAGATCATCCACAAAGAGTTAGTGTAGTGTATGTGTACACATACTGTACATAAAATATCTACAAATCCATACCAAAAAACCCAACGATACTAACACACGTGAAAATACTCAGTATTACCAGTAATAAAAGAAATGTAACCATAGCTGGTGATTATAAAGATTCTTACCTTTCCTCTGTAGATAACATTACCTCTCAGAGCCATAAAGGTAGTTTCTAAGATATCTTCCAGGCGTGGCATTTCAGTGGACTGGCCGAGCCGCCCAGACCGCCAGCCCTTACCAAGAAACCGACTGAAACCGACTCAACTGGAATCGTGACCCCAGGAGCCAAAGCAACACGAGAAGATAGTTTCCACATCCCTGGAATTTTGCCCCCGAAATAGCCAATTAGCAAACTTAATTACTTAATGCCCTACCTGTCAAGCTATCCTTAAAAACCATCTTCCAAATCCTGTGGGAGATGAATTTGAGAAATTCTTCCCGTCTCCCCCCTTAGCACTATATGGAACGAACTCGCTTTTTGCCGTAAACCCTGCAGTCTTCAGGTATCGGCTTCCTCCTGGGCAGTGGGCGAACGACCCTGGCTGGACAGCAACGTGATGTCCCACATGTACACAAAGGTGCCATCAAGGTGCATTAATAAAGGTCTAATAAAATCTAAGTCCCTATCAACATAAAAATGATGAAATAAATTTTAGAATAGTCACTAGATGCAATGTGTTATTCTGGATTGGAGTCAGGAACAAAAGAAGACACCTGTGGAAAAACTGGTGCCCTCCATAAAGTCTGTGGTTTAGTTCATGGTAACATCCTAACATGAATTTCTTTTTCTTTTTTTTCTGTGATATTTGGCCCAGGCTGGGTTTGAATCTGCCACTTCCAGCATATGGTGCCCTACTCCTTTGAGCCACAGGCACCACGCTAACATGAATTTCTTAGTTTGGACAAATGTACCCTTGTTGTGTGGGATGAACATTAGGGGAAGTTGAGGGGAATGGTCTATGGGAGCTCTATGTATTCTGCAACTTTCCTGTTAATTCTAAAATTATTTCCAAAAAAAGAGTTTATTTAAAAAATAAATGAATAGAGCTTCTTACTAAGGATTTTTTTTTTTTAAGACAGAGCCTCACTTGTCACTCTCAGTAGAATGCCATCACGTCACAGGTCACAGCAACCTCAAACTCTTGGGCTCAAGTGATTTCCTTGTCTCAGCCTCCCTAGCAGCTGGGACTACAGGCACCTCATGCAACAGCCAGCTATTTTTAGAGACCCAATCTCGGAGTTTCCTTCTTGCTCAGGCTGGTCTCGAATTGGTGAGCTCAGGTGATCAGCCCGCCTCTGTCTCCCAGAGTGCTGGGATTACAGATGTGAGACACTGTGCCCAGCCCTTATTAAAGATCAATCTCCCAAATATAATGCTGAGAAAACAGCAAATTGCAGAGGACTCATGTAATATGTAACCAGCTAGATCGATTTTGAAATATTTGATATATTTTATTTAATATGTATGTAGCATAGTTTTAAACATATATACTTAAATGATAAACACCAAATTAATCACTCCTTGAAGGTGGGGGTCTGGCACATGATCAGAAAGGTTATGAACAGAATTTAAATATTTAATTTCTTAATTGGGGTGATGAATGTGTTAATTAAAATTGTGGTAATCATTTTACCTTGTTATATATACATGCAATTATGTTGTATACCTTGAATATATATAATTTTCATACATCAATTATACTTTAGTAAAGCTAGATAAAAAAATCAAATAAGTCTGTCTAGATTCCTTGCCAGTGGTGACAAAGCAAAACAAAACATAACCAGAAAAAAGTAATTTTGCTTTCTTATGGTTTCTGTTGATGAGCTAATAACAGCAAGTCATCCTAAAAAACATTCTGATCATTTCTCTTACATTGTAAGATGTTTTCACTATTAATAAATGTAATAGATGAATTGCTGGTGGTGTCCCCGTAAGGAGAGACAGGTGGTGTTCAGGAGAGAGTGCTAGCAGGTTAGGGATGGTCCTTCCTGCCCACACACAGCTTCCAGTAGAAAGGTGGTGGACCCAAGCCTGGGAACCTGCATTCAGGGGCTTTCTTTCTGGATTACCAAACACGTTCTTTTGAGGTTTATCCTTAACAAAGGGTGTGTTTCTGTCTTCAGTTGTTTCCTATGCTGGGCCAACCACATCCATTCTCACTAGGAAAAGATCACTGTGTACAGCACAATGGTTCCTGATGGAGCTTTGAGCGCTTTGATTTATTTTCCATTTGTTCTTTCTTGTCCCACCAGTACTGAGGCTCCACCTAGGGCCCCTTCCTGTAATTACACTCCTCTTTGTTAAAGCTAAACTGCTCCTTTATGACAGCGATATGTAAAATGGTTATGCAAATAAGAGAGACTGTGGGTCTTTGCTTCCTGCGCCTCGTGTCTAATATATGAAAATCAGATTTGCTCACTCCCAGGAACTGAACCACAGTGAAGGCAGTGAACCACCACAGGCTGCTGCTGGGCAAGGATGAGGAACATCTGATCTCTGGCCTTGGACCATTGCCCTGCAGGAATGCAGCAGGGTGGCCTTTGAAACAGGTGGTCCCAGCCCAGGCGGGCAGGGTAGGTCAAGTGGGGAACAATCACCTTCTTGTGCCTCACAGGGAACTTCCAGCTAGGAAATACAAGAGAGGCTTAAGTAAGGTGGAGGCAGTAAAAGATCAAAGGGGAAACCTAAAGAATTCAGATCAGAAGTGACAACATCGTTCTGAAAACCCTGGGCCTCTTCACCATCTCGTTTTCTGTCAGCTGGGCTGTCGGCATTGCACGGCTGGCTAGCGCAGTGAGCACCCAGCTTTTTGACTCCCTGTCCCCCAGCAGTGAGCGTGCAGCATTACTCTGAGCTAACAACCCAGAGTGTTTTGACTCACACCTGCCATCTGTCTGCTTAGTCACCATACGTCCGTCCTTCCCCAAATGATGATTTTTATTTGATATAAGAGTTGCAGGCGGCAGCTGTGGTGTTAGGAGGCTGCTGGGTTCCCAGTTCCCTTTATTCCCATGATGACAGCAGCATGGCGCACTCGGGTTTCAGATAGTCACTTGGCTTTTTCTTGTAACCACCATATGTTCCTAAAGATACTTACTGTGGGGAGAGTTGTGAAAAGAAGGGAAATGGATTCTTTTTTTGCATTTATTAGGTAGAGTCCCTGTTGGAGTTGTGTCCTGTATCCAGTTTTTTTTGGCAGTTTCTGGCCGGGGCTGGGTATGAACCTGACACCTCCGGCATATGGGGCATGTTCCATTTAGCCACAGGCGCTGCTCCCCCCACCCCATTATGTCTTAATGTTATTTTAAAATTGTAGACACCTAGACCGTTACTACCCAGCACAAAGCAAAGTGGAAACTCTCTATTCATAAGCCCAGTTCCCGGTTTCAGCAAAACCACCCTGACTTTCTGCAGTGTCCCCACTGACAGCTGATATTCTTACTCTGTGCAGTGTGGGGGTAGATTCTCTACAAAGGAAGACAGAGGTCTGAAGCGTGAATTTCCTTTACATACAGTCGCTGGAGCCAAGCAGACATTGTGATTAGAACGACTATTGTATGTATACATTCCATTTAGGCAAACTAACCCACTTTTGATGCAAAACCAAAACAGAGTTATTTAATTTAGCATATATTACATGTAGTAACAAAAAATTCATTTTGAATTATTTCATCCATGCTAAGAACATAAAAATAGTTCAGTATAGATAAGAAAAGTAAAACAAACCTGCTGTACCTACCACTCAGCTTAAGAATGAAAACTTTCACAGTAAAATTAAATAAAAATATATGTTTTTTAAAAGGTAAAGAATAAGAATGAAAGCTCTAACATATTTTTGAAGTCTCCTTCTCTGCACCCCCATCTAAAATCAATACCCTTCTCAACGTGCTCCACTCTGTAGGGGAAAGGACACCCTGCTTGCAAGGACAGTCACCGGTTCTTAGCACATCCAGGGAAATGCTGACAGTCTCCTGGCAGGCCTAGAGAAGTCTTGTAGCTTGAGGGCAAGCCCCCAAGGGACTCAGTGTTCCATAATGAGATAAGATCGGGCACTCTTTAGTAAGCAGGTGTTAAACATTGAACATTTTGGTGCTTCATTGTGGAGGTTGTGGGGAAAGAGCACGTGAGAAAAGAGCTCTTGGCGATCCTTAAGCACGCAGCCCTTGTGAGTCATTACTGGGCACTCCCCACACCTGTTATCCTCTCACTAAATAGCCATTGTGAAGGTTGCCCAAGGCTCTCCTGCACCTCTGGTGAGCCTCATCTCCTGCAGGCTTGTACTTTGAATCCGTGTCCTGCCTGCATCCTTCGAAGGGTTCCTACACACGCCTTGCTTCTTATCCTAATTCATTATCTTGAATTATGAGTGACTATTTCTTTATTTTTTTTTTTTTTGAGACAGTGTCTTACTATGTCACCCTCAGTAGAGTGCTGTGGCGTCACAGCTCACAGCAACCTCAAACTCTTGGGCTTACGCAATTCTCTTGCCTCAGCCTCCCAAGTAGCTGGGACTATAGGTGCCTGCCACAATGCTGGCTATTTTTTGTTATTGTTGTGCTTGTCACTGTTGTTTAGCAGACCTGAGCTGGGTTTTAACCCACCAGCCCCGGTGTTTGTGGCCAGTGCCCTAACCACTGAGTTATGGGTGCTGAGCCCATCCCTTCATTTTTGGTTGTAGTTTTTTAAAAGGCTTATATCCCTAAATCATATATTTGTTGGATTTGCATGCTTTTGAATTTTATATAAGTGGAACTGCAATCTATATATTCTTCTGTCCCCTTCTTTTTCATCAGTGTTATACACATACTGTCCATATGGATACATGAAGTTATGGTCCATTTGTTTTCATTGCTGTGCATTAAATATTCCATTGTATGAATACACCGCAACTTATTTATTCTGTGCCCTGTCAATGGTTCTTCGTGTTGGTTCCAATTTTTTACTGTTAAAAACAGTGCTGGAATGAATATTTTCATACTTGGGTCTTTTGCATGTTTGTGTTAGTTTCTCTAGTCTAGGGTATTTATCTAGGAGCGGAATTGCTAGGAATCAGGTCAGGGTAGAGTGGTGCTGGATAGTGTCGAATTGCAGTAGAACTTCTCTGAGTCAACCACCCAAGGGCCTGTAACAAGCTGGTCATCATAGAGAGGTGGTCAACATAAGGTACTAGGCCTACTGGGCAGATATGTACGTGTGGTGTATGTCTGGTCTATGAAAATTAGGTCAAGTTAAGGAAGTGGTCAGTGGAAGGAGATGGTCAGCTATGGGGACTGGTCAAATCTAGCCTCTCCTTAGTAGTATGTGAGAGTTCCTGATCATCCCTCATCATCACAAGCATGTTGACCTATCAGGCTTTAAAATTTTTGCTGATGTTTTGAGTATAAAATAGTATTTCAGAGATTTTTATAGTTATTAATCATTGGTATTTCTTTTTCTTTCAATGTTCTTTGCCCATTTTCTATGAGTTTTTTTTTTTAATTTTTGCTTTCAATTGCCTTTCAGTCATCTTAGTTTGAAGTTTTTTTTTAATTTTCTTATTTATTTATTGTGGGTTACTTTGTGACCCTCTGTAGAGCACTGTGGCATCATAGCTCACAGCAACCTCCAACTGTTGGGCTTAAATGATTCTCTTGCCTCAGTCTCCCAAGTAGCTAGGACTACAGGCATCTGACACAACACCTGCCATTTTTTGGTAGAAATGGGGTCTCACTCTGGCTTAGGCTGGTCTTGAACCTCTGAGCTCAGGGCAACCCGCCTTGGCCTCCCAGAGTGCTAGGGTTACAGGCATGAGCCACCACGCCCAGCCCATTTTCTATTAGTTTTTATGTCTATTTACAAGAGTCTAAAAAAATACACAAAATACTGATCTTTTATTCTAAGAACGACATAACCTCTGTAAGTTGACCAACCAAGGGACTGTAACAAACTGGTCAACATAGGGAGATGGTCCACTATGGATGTTGTACTGTAATATGTTTTGAAAATGTTTTCTCCTCGTTTGTAGCTTGTCATTTCCCTTTTCACATTTTTTAATGGTGTATTTCAATAAATAGAAATTCTTTGATAGAATTTATTGGATAGTTATATTTACTTTTTTTTTTAAATTTTTTTGGCTTAATAAATCCTTTTGTAGGGCGGCACCTGTGGCTCATCAAGTAGGGCGCCAGCCCCATATACTGAAGGTGGCGGGTTCAAACCTGGCCTCAGCCGAACTACAAAACAGAAAAATAGCCGGGCGTTGCGGTGGGTGTCTGTAGTCCCAGCTACTCAGGAGGCTGAGGCGGGAGAATCGCCTAAGCCCAGGAGCTGGAGGTTACTGTGAGCTGTGTGACGCCACAGCCTTCTACCAAGGGCGAAAAAGTGAGACTCTGTCTCTAAAAAAAAAAAAAAAGAAAGAAAGAAATCCTTTTGTAATGCCCAATTCCAAAAATAAGCTATATTTCCTTCAGGAAGTTTTTAAAAGTATATACATTTAATATTAGGAATCTACTCTTCTTTTTGTTGTTGTTTGTTTTTGTCCACTTTGTTGTCCTGGGTAGAGGGCTGTGGTATCACAGCTCACAGCAACCTCAAACTCTTGGGCTCAAGTGATCTTCTTGTCTCAGCCTCCCAAGTAGCTGGGACTACAGGTGCCCATGACAATTCCTGGCTATTATTACAGATGGTGTCTCACTCTTTCTCAGGGTGGTCTCAAACTCCTGAGCTCTGGCAATCCACCTGCGTCAGCCTCCCAGAGTGCTAGGATTACAAGCATGAGCCACTGCAGCGGGCCAAGGAATTTACTCTTTGATACTGATGTGGGTTCTTGTAGAAAACCACTTTTTCCAGTCATCATTTATTAAATTAACCATTTCCTTAAAGTATACCTCTGGCCAGGTGCAGTGTCTTACATCTGCAACTTAGTACTCTAAGGGGCAAAGGGGGAAAATTGCTTGAACTCAGGAGTTTGAGACCAGGGCAAGCAAGAGCAAGATCCTATCTCTACTTTAAAAAAGTAGAAGAATTAGCCGGTCGTGGTGGTGCATGCCTGTAGTCCCAGCTACTCAGGAGGCTGAGGCAAGAGGATAGCTTGAGCCGAGGAGTTTGAGGTTGCTGTGAGATATGATGCCACAGTACCCTACCCAGCGGGTCAGAGTGAAACTCAAATAAATAAATAATAGCTCTGACTTCTTTCATATTATATGTAAGGTTCTGTCTTTCATCCTATTTTTATGTCACGGATATATTTATCCATGCTTATACCAGTGATTTTCTTTCTTTCATTTTTTTTTCTTTTTATTTTTTGAGACCATCTTGCTCTGTGGCTTGGGCTAGAGTGCAGTGGTTCACAGCAACCTCAAAATCCTGGGCTCGAGCAATCTTCCTGTCTCAGCCTCCTGAGTAGCTGGGACTACATGTGTGCCACCATGCCTGGCTAATGTTTCTATTATTTTGCAGGGATGTGGTCTCTCCCGTGCTCAGGGTGCTCTTTAACTCCTGGCCTCAACCAATCTTTCTGCCTCAGCTTCCCAGAGTGCTAGGATTACAGGTGTGAGCCACAGTGCCTGGCCCAGTAACACACTTTAAATAATCCTGGATATCTAATGGGTAAATTCCCTCCTTCCCCACGTGCACATTTCTTCTTCAACAGTATGTGGGCTATTCTTTTTTCTCCTTGGCTATTCTTGGCCTTTTGTTCTTTTGCATAAATTTTAGAATTGCCTCATCAGATTCCACAGAACAATTCAATGAACTTTTTCCTAAGATTTACTTTCTTCCATTATAATTTTCTATAACATAGGCAGCCTACACAAGTAAGTGTTAAATCATTTTAAAGATGTGCTGAGAGATAAAGGGATGTGTTAACTCAGTCCTGAAAAATTTAATTAGCAAGATCTCATTTTGCTTGAAAAACATGAAATATCACAGCCTACAGGAAACCAGCCAAGATCAATGAATGATGATCTTAAATATTTTATCCCAGCTAGTTCATTTTAAAATCATGACTATCTTGAGAGAATTTAACTATTCAATAAAATCAGTGAAAAAGTATTTATTCATAAGCAATCTTTGTGTACCCAGCCCCACTATAGTTACTATGGAAAACATATATATGATATAAAATGTCATTTTGGTCTTCTAAGGATTTATAATTCAGGGTGGCGCCTGTGGCTCATTGAGTAGGGCGCCGACCCCATATGCTAAAGGCGGTGGGTTCAAACCCCACGACGGCCGAACTGCAAAACAGAAAAATAGCCCAGTGGGCTCCTGTAGTCCCAGCTACTCGGGAGGCTGAGGCAATCGCCTAAGCCCAGGAGTTGGAGGTTGCTGTGAGCTGTGTGACGCCACGGCACTCTACTGAGGGTGATAAGGTGAGACTCTGTCTCTACAAAATAAATAAATAAATAATTAATTAATTAATTAATTAAAAAAAAAGGATTTATAATTCATTGTGGAAACAATTGGTAAACAACAAAATCCCCAGATTTGTAGCTCTGTCTATGAGCTATGATGGAATAAGATAATGCTTTTGGGCTCGGCGCGTGTGGCTCAAGCGGCTAAGGCACCAGGGTTCGAATCCAGCCCCAGGCCCGCAACCAACAATGACGGCTGCAACAAAAAATAGCTGGGTGTTGTGGCAGGCGCCTGTAGTCCCAGCTACTTGGGAGGCGGAGGCAGGAGAATGGCTTGAGCCCAAGAGTTGGAGGTTGCTGTGAGCTGTGATGCCACAGCACTCTATCCAGGGTGACAGCTTGAGGCTCTGTCTCAAAAAAAAAAGGGTAATATTTTTGTTTTGGACAGGGTGAGCTTGTAACAAGAGAAGAATATAAGCTATTGGGAGCATCAAATGAGGACGCAGTTGAGATGTCAGTAAGATGCCTCAGCTAGAATTCTCCGAGCCTCAGCCTGGGAATTTACAGGACGGGAGGTCCGGCAGGGCTGCCGCCTAGTTCAGGGGGGCTAATGTATGAGCTCAATTTAATGCCAACCCTGCAAAATCTGAGCATCAACAACATATCAGGTATTGTTCCCGAGAGGCCCTTGCCCTCAGGCGTCCACAGTCTGGTGGGCACGGAGGCGCTCTCAGAACATACTCATTCTCACGGGGGAAGTGCTGAACACAGGTCCTAGGATGCAAAGAGAGAGCACTCAGCGCCTGCCCTCCTCTGCCTTCCGTCCTCCCCACCCAGACCCGCCTCAGCACAGCACTCACATCACTCGGGAGGACTGTGGGCAGAGAGAGGGCGGAAGAAGCACCAGTCACGATGAGCTGGGCAGAAGGAATTTCGCTGCTGCCACGTGGCAGAGGACAGGACTATGTCACGAGTACGAGGAAGATGTCCCAAGAGAAGGTAGCTGGGAGGTGTTTAGTGGGGAGACAGGGAAAATTTTGCATCTCTCAAATTTGCATTATACCAAGGACTTTTACTCCATTGTGGACAATACCGTATCCCCAAAGACCATTAGTAAATATGTGTAGGTATTTTTGCTTATTGCAAAATATGAGAGCAAATACATACACATATTTTACTTCTCCTTTTTTTTTGAAGCAGGGTCTTACTCCTTACTCTGTTTCCCAGGCTAAAGTGCAGTAGCATCATCCTAGCTCACTGCAACCTCAAACTCCTGGGCTTAAGCCATCCTCCTGCCTCGCCTCCCCAACAGGCTGGGATTATAGGCGTGAGCCACCATGCATGGCTTAGGGTTTTCTCTTCTTAAAATTTCTTCTGCCAGGCATAAAGGTCATTGGGGAAGGCCTAGCTGGTACTGCATTTATGTTTTAAGGAAACAGAATTTTCTTTTATCCAAATCTCAAAAGAATGGAGATTAGTGCAGAAATTCAGAGAATAAAGGATAATAAAGAATTTATTATCTGCGTTTCTCTAATTCCAGGGGAACCAACACATAAATCATTCCAAGAAGCGAGTTCTCTTTCTTTTATGGAGGGGGCAAAAAGAGGAATTACCGTAAATGAATGTTTTCCTCCGTTCCTCGGTAGGGTCGGACAGTGTGTCCTCCTGTTATTGAAAATCCACTTCTTCCTTGGTCTCCTGCCAGGGGAAATTCCATTTCATTAATCAAAATGGGAGTTTTTAGAATACAAAGAGAGAAAAATACTTATTCAGAAAAAGAGGAAAATATTAAGCCAGAAGCAGCAGGCTGTGTACCGGAAGAAAATTACGGGTCAGATATGGAAGTGAGAGTTCACATTAGCAGCACGTACGCTGGGTCACCACAATTCTTACTCTATTTTAATTGCGAAAGTAGAAAGCAGATTCCAGCCCTTCATACATAATGTATCATACTATCAACCAACTTGAATGTTAAAGAGATTCAATCTTGTAAAACTCATGTATATTTTGAGAATCCTTGTAAATGAAAATATTGTATATATTTTACGTTCAATAACTCCTACGTTGGAAGTTTCTCCTTGTTAACAGAATTTGGAAAATAGGAAAGAAGAAAAGGTGCTCTGGAAAGAATACTAACTCTGAAGACAGATAGCTCACCATCAAATGCTGGCTTTATTACTTCCTGTGTGATTGGGAAAATGTCTTAGCTTTGGTTCCCTCAGAGATTAGCATTAATTTTCTAATAAAACATCATGGGAGAAGTAGTAAAAACGCATTTGTAGATCCAAGGGCAGTACAAACTACTATTGAATTAAAAAAATCTAAAATTGAATAAAATCCAGTGTCGTTTTACATGAAATTTCTTCTGGTAAGTATAGAAGTCATTGTCTTTTAACCTCTATTTACAAGCTGAATACTGGTCGTTTCCTTTTTAGCTCGTCTACGCTTTCTGGTATTCAGCTTGCAGAAAAGTTGACACTGTCTGGAAATCTCTTTTGTCAGATGCGCCAGTTTATGTGTTGTCTATTTTCCAAGATACCACAGGTGACGGTTGTACCTATTGTCTCATCACTACACAAGTCACCAGTTTTCCAGCCTGCTCTAGCAGTTCCCTTATTCTCATTCTAGCACCCACAAACCGTCTGCTCAGCATTTTTCAAGTCTTTGCTACATTTTCTTGCATTATTCCAGTATTTGCTAACAGCGTTGGTCCACAGCTTTTCCAGCCATCATACATTTTAGATATTTGTTGTGGTAGCTGCCTGATTTTTCTATCTATTAATCTTTGCTTACAGCAAGGAATTCCAAAACTTAGACCCTTAAAAGCATAACCATTTATTATTAGCTCACAGCTCTTGCAGACTGGCAATTTTGGCTGCACCTGCGAACGCTCTTTTTCTGGTCTCACCTAGACTCACTCATGTGGCCGTGTTCACTGGGATGTCACATGGGGAGAGGCTGTGTCTGAGGTCTCCACTCACCTACCGGTGGGTGGCTGGAGCAACAGGACAGTCAGGCCATATATCTCTAAGAAGCCAGTCTGGGCTTCTTGACATGGTTGCTGGGTTGCAAAACCAGCAAGAGGAAAGTTTCAATATGTGGTTGTTGCAGCCCGTATAGCCTATGGCTAGGAGTGAGAGTTATAAGAAATACCTGCATAGCTCAATAACGGAACACCTTGGTGGAAAGGGCATGGGGAGGGATTTAGCTCTCCTGACAAGCACGAGAGCTTGCGAATGAGAGCGGTGGTGAATTGGCAGTCTCCACACCTGTGGTGTTGAGAGGCACGAGATCAACCTTATATTAGGCTGGAGGAGAAGGCAGTCGGGAGCATGCGCATTCTATCACGGACGACCTTACTCTGACTCTGTCTCCTCTCCTGCCTGCAGAACGCCAGCACGGTGTTTCTCTGCT
>CAUYRH010059024.1:0-46617 GCA_963574655.1 Perodicticus potto
AGTGGAACTCAACTCCAACAAAAATGTTCAACCCCACACAAAGGCATGGAAATTAAACAACCTTCTGTTGAATGACAGTTGGGTGCAGGAAGAAATAAAAGGGGAAATCATTAACTTCCTTGAGCATAACAACAATGAAGATTTTATCCCATTTTATAGATGAGGAATCACTGAGGTTCTGGAGGGTTAGTAACTTTTGCAAGGGAATGCACAATATATTTACACATGATATTCTGTGTACCAACTGGTTTAACATGTACATGCTGAGAAATAGCTGTGCTGGGCATTGAACTAGGAGGTGAACATAATAGGTATAAATAAGTTCAAGGACTTTCCAGTCTTGTGCTGGAGTCATGAGGACTAACACACAAGATCTAATGAGGCTGGTATCCCAGGAGAGTTAGCTTGAAGGACCAATGCAGCTGGCCAGGCAAACTGGGAGAAATGGACTTACTCCAGTTTGGGGTAAAAAAGGCATGCAGAGCATCAACGAACACTTTCCTAAAAAGGCACGGAAAGGCAGTAATCCTATTTTAGAAGGAGGAAATGACACAAGCCATTGTACTGAGAAGTCTGCCTCAACCCACTTCTTTCTCATAGCTGCACCCACAATGTGTTTGAACAGATAACGGCAGACCACACTGATTTTGCATGCTCAAAGTGAACATCTCCAGAGATGGTTTTGAGCAGACCACTTGATTTAGAAACCTGTGATTCAAAGATACTCAGTGAGGATGAAAGGTATGGGTGTGCCATGATGGAATTGCTTACAAATTGTCCTAGTTCAGATGTCTGGGTAGACTATCTATCTTTTTAAAACTGCATTTTGTGTCCTATTTAAGGAGTACTTTGCTGTGCTCTACCTCCGGTAAAGGAAATGGTGCCCTTTAGGTATTGTGCAGGGGACAGCCTGCACACTGTAAATGATAACTCTGTACCAAGGATGGTCCTGGCTCCTTAACATAGCTTTTCTGACTTATTATTCAAAATGACAGATTTGTTTGCTTACCTGGGGAGTTTAAATAACTGTCACAACATCATACAAAGAGCCAGAAGCTTAACCAAGATTTCTCTGGCACCAAACTCCTCGCTCTATCTGCTGGGAAATCAGAAATATGAGGAGAGCCCTACCTGACACTGCTGTTGGATTGTCCTCTGGCATTGTAAAAGGGCATTGAACCTTCTTCCTGGAGTCTAGTTCTCACAGGGGACAGTACAAACTACCACTTCTTCTGCATCAGCTTCGGAAAGAGTGCCAGCCTGTCTGGGCTCTGTCTTCTTTCATCTTTATTCTTCTCCTTGATTTTATTCTTTTTCTTTTACCCTCAGTCTCCCATTCCCCAATCTAGCTTGAAAAGAATCACACCCTTTGACCACCTATCCTAGTTGGTTTGTTCTTAGTATGCCTGTTAACCAGTCCCAATGTTAATCTAGATCACAGAAGACTAGTCGAAATCTCCTATTAGGGTAATATTTCTTAAGTACTATATGTTACCAGATTTACAAGATCTCAGGCAGAGCCACTAATGGGAACTGTAATCTCAGAGTAATAAAATAAATACGAGAGGTGACACCTGTAAGAAGCATGGGTTTCCTTTGAACACCCTTCTGTGTTACTCTCAGGACGGTGGGGTTGTTAAGCCTAATTTTATGACCAATGTTGTAAAACGTATTAGTCTTTACTATATCCTCTGACATGAGGTCTCCCACACCCCTCCCTTTTCACATTAGTATAATTCTGGATGTGGATTAAAATCCCAGAGTTGGTAAATTTCTGCTCTGAGCACGCTGTGCATTAATCTACTACACACTGAAGTCTATTAATTTTGAACAGTGCTATCAATTACACTGTATGACAGGGAGATAACTATGTCATCACCTTTGCAGAAGTGTCTTCCTTAGGAAATCTATATAGCCTTACCAAGGCTGGAATGCTGATAGATAACTCTCTATTCAAACATCACAATTTGATTGCATTTTGTTTTATGGGGTCTTAAAAATGCAGGCCAATAGAATCACTTATACCCATGCAAAATAAATGAGATTATCATTATCCTTTTGATAAAAGTAAGGTTTTCTGCTTATTCTGGGTCATTTAAATATATCTACCTTGTAGATGCATATAAAAGTGTATGTAAAAGTGATAATGGCACCCATCCCTGGCATTGTGAGTTTTCCCCAGATTTGTTACATATGACTGTGAATTGACATGAATTGACTCTTCTCTTTTTTAATATTTTTATTCTTTTACCTCATTTCACTCTGTCTCACTTTCCCATTCCCTGTCTAGACTAATCATACTGACAGTCTGGCTTTCCTCCTGGCCTTTCTTTAGGACAAGTTGTGGTTTTTGTTCCTCCCACAAAAACTCCAGTATAAAAGAATGCATTGACTTTTATGCTAAGCTCCAGGCCTCTTCAATACTCTCTCTTAGATCAGGCATAAAGATAGATTAGGAAAGAGCCCAAAACCCATTCCTGGCTTTCTAACTCAAAATAAAATGCAATCTTTTTGCTAGGCATGCCTTACAAGCTACTCACTCATTCATTCAGGTGACAAGCAGACATCAGGTGCCACTCTGCTCGAGGCCCTTTTCTCTGTTACTGTTAACAAGAGGGAAGTGCTATACCTCCGGTGTACTTAATAAACCAGATGGAAAATACGAAGAAACAAATATATGTGTGATATAATTACACACAACGAAGTGGATATAGAAACATAAGGCAGGATGATGGTAGACTATGGGAAAATGGAAAGGCAGGCTATGCTGGGGTGGGGAAGCTGTGGCCTTCCATACCCCAATAATCCTTTATCAACAGCTTTGTTCTGTAAAATTTAGATTCAGTCAAAAGCTGCGGTCAAGGCTCCAGAAGGCCATGTGAGGCCCCAAGTTTGCAGGTTCCCCACACTAATGCCTGGGCTCAGGATTAGAGGCTGGAATGCATTTGGCACGTTCAAGAGAAAGAATGGAACCAAAGTGCTTACAGAAGACTGAGTGAGGTTACAGTTGCACAGGGACTGGATCAGGCAGGTGTGAGTGTGAGGGGAGACGGGGGACTGCCTTGGCCTCTCCTAATCCATCTCTAGGCCTGAGGGCAGACAGAGCAAGATTCTTTTTACTCCCTAAAATAACCGGCCACAAGTCTCAAGCTTTCAAGGGAATAATTGCAATAGCATGCCAATAAAAATGGATTTTTTATGTCTTCTCTGTGTATCTTTAGGCTGAAGCAAATAAAATCTATCCTTTAGAAAAATATTTGGTGATATGAGACTATACTCACAACATTTTATTTCCTGTTAAGAGGCAAGGAACACTAGGATAGTTGATTCCATTTTATCTTAAAAAATATGTATGTACATTTGTATGTGGATAATAGTTACATATAATATTTTTAATTATACATATAGTTCATGAAATATACATATGACAAATCTAACAGAATAATGTACTATAATATTTACAGTAATTTTACAAATGGAGTTATAGATGATATCATTCTAACTTTTATTATTATTTTTTAACATTTTTATTCTATTTTTCAAATTTTCTACAATAAATATGCCTACCTTTTATTACTAAAAATATATTAAACTTATGACCTTTAAAAAATTACTCTAATTTATAGTTCTTTGGGATAATACAGAGGAAAATGCATTGGTTAAAATTGTTAATCATTTATGTTTGCATCATGAAATTAGCAGTAATTAACATTAATTTTGGCAATTTGCTTCTCTGTCAATTTCATCATCTGATAATGTAAAAGATAATATGTATATGTTATAATTATTATGAGATATAAAAGAACAGAAAGCATCATGTTTGCAGGAATATACTGTTTCCAAGGCCAGGGATTATACCTATATTTATACAATATCTAGCAGAGTTTTATAGAGTAGCTTCAGCTAAATCATAAGTTTTCATTGTAAACTCTAAAATATTCTCCATCAATGTATAATCATAGAATAAAATCACTGTTTTGAAATTGACCTTGAAGCATCTAGTCTAAAATAAAGCAAATCTAATCTTCCCTTTTTCATCAGTAGAATGTCCAAATTATCTCCGCATGCCTCTAACAATGGGCATCTTCTGCATTTAGTCGTATTAGGATAGAATTCACTATTAGTATTCTTTTCCCTCTGTTAAGCCAAAATATTTTTATCTGTTCCTTTCACTCTACATTCAGTTTCTTCCTTCAGTATCTAGACAAAAGAGTAGTAGTCCAACATTCACAATGTAGCTTTTCAAGTATTTAAAAACAGTCAGCATTTCTCATCTCTATTAACCCGAATTATTAACATTTTTTTCAACTATTCCTTAGAAAATAAAGTGTCAAGGCCTCTCACATTCTTCTGGAACATATGCTTTACAGATGTAAGAAATTGTGGAGTCTAAATTTAAATACAATTCAAACCAGGTTTGATTAGTACAGAGCAAGTCACTTTACCTACCTGGTTTTAATTTTAATTAATTCTAAGATCATATAGCATTTTATGAGGCCTACCATTGGTTGCCTTGAATAAACTTCTAAGACGGTATACCAGAAAGATATTGGTCTCGGGACTCAGCAAATGCAAGATTTGCACAATTCTAGGCAAGTAATAAGTTCAGTAGTCCCCTCCTTATCCATGTAAGATACATTCTAAGAACCCTATCCATATGTATCTATAGTAAAATTTAATTTATAATTTAGGCATAGTAAGAGATTAATAACAAAAACCAATGAAATAGAACAATTATAACAAAACACTCTCACAAACGTTGTGTGAAATTGGTCTCTCTCCCATCCTCCTCTTCTTATGCCTAGTGATGAGATGTAATGAGTTGAAGGACAATGTAGGCATTGTGATTCAGTGTTACACAGCTGCCGGTCTCTGGCAGTAAGTCAGAAGGTAGGCTCTCTGCTCCGGGTGATCCTAGAGTGTGGGCCCATGGTGATGGTGATGGTGATGATGGTGATGGTGGGCGTCAGCAACGGATGATGTTGATAACTGATGTGTGGCATATGCCTGGGATGCACTGAACAAAGGGGTGATTCACATTCCAGAAGGGATAGAGCAGGACAGTGGGGAATTTCATCATGCTACTCAGACAGCACATAATTTTCAGCCTATAAATAGTTTATTTCTGGAATTTCACATTTATTATTTTTGGACCACGGTTGATCTCAAGTAACTGAAACCAGAAATTGAAAAACACAGATAAGAAGGGATGATTGTACCCAGCAAACGACTGCTATTGTCACAATGACTACTATAATTCTTTTAGAATCCAAATGATATTTTACGTTTGTAATCACTAAGCTGTATCTCCCCGAAACTGTCCAAACAGATTTCGTTTCTGAGATGTCTGTGTAGAACATTCATCTTTGTTAAACTGCAGCTTATGAGAATTACATTGTCATATCATTATAGCCTATTAAAATTTCTTTGGATTGTGATTATATCTGAAGCCATATATGTTATCCCTCACAGAACTCTGTCAACTGTACATTTGAGGAGCTGTCCGCTCTATCTTCACTCAAGCCACAGATAAAAATATTGAATGTAACAAGTTCAAAGTCTGTGGTACCTATGCTGCATGTCATTCAATGTGAAGAAGAAAAAGACTGCTTATAGCAGTGAATGCCTATGCTCTTTGAGAAATGGCAGACTAAGCCTTTTTAAATCATTTAATTTTATGCTTCTAGGTCATTACATTTATCTGACATGCATTTAAAGCTATAGACACTAAAGACCATTTGGAAATTGCCATTAGCATTAGCTGTTATTTTTTAAAAAGCAGTTGAATTACAATTCAAATTTGAAAATTTCCTAATATATTCCAGCAGTATAACTACTGAATTTCAGTTAATTCTTAAACACTTACTCCTTTTAGTTCTGGGTACCCTAAGCCAGGGCCTGAGAAGCTCACCATCTAGTGAACTACACAGATATATAAATGCATCACTGCTATATATGTTGTCAAGTGCTAAAACAGAAGTGTTCATGAGTGCTTCTTAAGCATAGAACTAAATTCCTAGACACATAATTATAAAAATTTTGGAGCTGAAAATTATTTTATAGATTATCAAATCCAATATCCTCATCATACGCAGAAACTGACTTAAGAGAAAATAATTAAATTGTGCAAGTTCATACAGCTAACTAGTAGGCAAGAATTCAGGTGCATAGCAATCAAACTTTCTCTCTCTCATCTTCCCCTTGGTTATGTCCTCATACACCAATAAATATAAGGATATGTTTATTTATAATCATTGACTATCTTGTATAAGAGTCATTTTTTTCTGAAGATGAAACAGCATAATCTACAGTTGAAGATACAGACATAGAATTAAAAAAAGTATAACCTACTGACTCTTCACCTCATAGCATAGCCAGGGAATTAAATGTACATGGTCATGAACAATTAAATTCTTTTAGATTCCAATATTAGCTTCGCAGTAATTGTTTGTTTTGTTTTGTTTTTTTCTCCTCCTCAGTGAATTTTAGGGAAATACAATAACAACACCTTATTAATTGAAGATCTAAGTTTGTTGGTTTTTAATTAATTAATTCCACAAATAATGTATTGACTTTCTACTATCTGAAAGGTCCTTTGTAAGATGAAATGTAAAGTAAATCCCATAGTAGCCCTTATGGAATTACATTTGTCTTGGTAGTAATCTATTCTTTGGGTTACTGTAACGTATCATAAATCCTAATGACAGATGAACATTTTAGATTCTCGCTTTTACCAAGAACACACAGGCTAATGTCACTTGTTCCAATGTCTGTGTCACCAAAACTTATTAATGAACCAACTTTTTATTGGGTCTTACTAAAGGAAAGGAATTGAAGTATGTGGTTTAAGTGATATTTTCTCACATGGTTCTCTCAACTTAAACACATGTCTGTGTGATTTAAAAGCCTACATTGTTTCCACAGAACTTTTAGAATGTTTTGTAATCAAAATATGGAGATTGGTGTCTCCAGTCCTGGAACAAATAGGTGAGGGAAGATGAGGAGTAGGTCAATCACTAAACTCAATAATTTGCATTTTGATGAGTTTACCTCTCTGATGAAAACACCTTTTTTCCACAAACTGAACTGCATATATATATATATATATATATATGTATATATAATACATGCACACTCTTATATACATTCCTAAACATACACATATTCCTTCAGCATCTCTAAGTGCAAGATTCTGCACTTAATTTGTGAAGTATTGCATTTGGTATATTTAAAAAACTATTATTCACTATTATTGTTAATGGGAATGCTATTTCACTCCCTTTTCTGAAGCTTCTCTTTCTGTATGGGCAGTTACATTGCAAAGTCATTTGCTATAAAGTTCTATTCTTTTTTTATATTGTGGATAGTTCTGGCAATGAGTTTATCTTCCATTAAGCACATTTCTTCTTGGCCATGAAGATGAGCCATGCCAAATTGCCTTAGATATTTGGTCTTACACATGGTACAACACTTGCCAGAAGTTTCCCCAGGGAAATTAGGCAGTTCTAAGCAGCTCCAGATCATTTAGCCCCACGTTTCCTCAAAATAACCTGGACCTTTTCCAAACTCTTCAGTTCCACCTCATTGGTCTCAGGATGAGTTATATAAGGGTTTTGAATTACCTTGATCCACCCTAACTTGAAATCACCACAGGTAGCAGAAAGAAAAGGTGAGAAGGGATTAATTCCACGCAGGAGAAATCCTCTGGAAACTGACACGGGTCCAGGATGGAGGGTCTCCATCTTCTGGTTTTCTGATTGGATAGCTTCTTTGCTTATGATGGGGAAGGGAGTTCTGCTGAGGAGAGGCATTCCCCTGGCTCTCTATCAGAAGAGGGAAGAGATGAAAAAGCAGAAGGCAGACTCCTAATCCCTCTTTCACTTACTTTCTCTAAAGTGAATTTGGAGGGTAGATGTTTGCCAAAATGGTAGAGACTTCAGTTAATTATGCAGTACTAGGCAGTGAGAATAAAATAATAAACAGAATACATAAAGTCCTACACTCATGAATCTTGCAGTTAAGCAGCAATTCAATAGCTAAGTCATTTCAGGAAAGTGACATCCATTTAGGAGAGGAAAACGGGAGAGCTGAAAGTGGACACCAAACTTAGACACACAGGACTGGGCAATGTTCTGAGTTTGGATACATTTGTCTTCTTTAGTCAAAGATCACATAGTATATTTTTAATCTAGGACACATATATAACAGATACCCACTATATGCCATCTACTATCAGAAATGATTTCTACATGTTAGGGGAAGTCCCCAAATTACAACTATCTGACTTATATGTAACTTGCACTTATGAACGAAGGCTATTATAGTAAGTCTCTTAATTATAAACATCCCACTGACATACAACTCACATTTAACACCAGAGGCTATTAAGGTAATAGGTAAATATACCTGTTCCATCTTACATACAAATTTAACTTAAGAACAAACCTACAGAATCTATTGTGTTTTAATCCAGGGACTGCCTATAATTTAATCTTCATATTAATCATATAACATAGATGTTACTATCATCAGCCCCATTTTTTGGATAGGGAAATAATTAAGGCACAGGTAGTTTGAATAACTTGTTCAAAGTCATACAAGTAGGAAGTGCTAGACTTCGGATTTGAACCTAGAGACCATGATCTTATTTCTAAAATGCGCGGCTCTCAGTAAATACTCAAAAGAGAAAGATCCTGTGAGCTGGTCTGCAGGATTGGCCTGAGAAGGCAACCTGGGAAGACTGTGTTGTATTCTGCCTTGCTGAGAAATTCAGGAGGCAGGATAACACTTGTACATGGCCTTGGAGGGAAGGGAGGACCCCAAGCAACTACTAAGGCCAGAAATGTGGCCTGAGATGGTTAGTGGAAAGGTTTGCATGAGTCCCCTGAATAGCCTGTTCATATTTCACTTTTTATTCTAATCCAAGCCCATCATAGGCCTTTGAAAGTATCAATCTCTAGAGAACATGTAAATAATCCTTCTCCAACTTAAAATCAATTTTTGCAGAAAGCAGTTTCTCCTGCCACATTTATCCTCTGTACACAGAGAGAGGATTGATGACAAAGACTCCTAGCTAACAGGCAAGTCCTAAACTACCCTTGGACAGCCAGCCTTTCGGAGACAATGAGAGAGCAACTGGTCAAACCAGAGAAAGGATATCAGATATGCTCTTTGTTGATACCTTACTAAATCCAGAAATAACTGGACATCCCATAGCCAGGAAACTTGAAGAACAGAGAGCGAGAAAGAGAAAAATGCATCAATTTCATGAACTGGAGAAACACCAAAAATGCAGACAGGATTCTGCACGTTTCCAGAGCAAACTATCACGCAAAAATGAACTCCCCATGACCCTTCAATCACCAAATGTTACCTACAACAGACTCTTTTCAATATTTATTTTTTTTTCCTCTCTTCTTCCTTGCCTCTATTACTCAGAAAATGTAAATAGGTTAAATACCAGTTGTCTGACCTTGTAAAAGCACCCCGCACTGTGAGAGTCTCAGTCTCTTTGTAAAATGTGGATAATCAATCTGAACTCACAGGGTAGCTCTGAGTTAACTGATGGGCGCACCTGGGCCTGTTTTATGTGGAACACTCAAGACAGGCTTCTTCTTCTTAACAAAAGGTGTGATGTAGAGCCGGCTCATCTGCCTGGGTACATTTGTATTCTTGCATACGTCATTTAACCTACTTGAACCTCCACTGCCATACATAAAAAGGAATGTAAATAAGTGAAAGAATTTATCATTTTGGAATTTCAATTAGGAAGGGAATCATGTTTGTAGGGGAAAAAAATACTTGGATAAGCACTGATGTTAGCTGATTGGCACCACAGCTTCAGGTAAGAGAGACAAAAGTTCTCTGTGGAACAACTCAATTTGAAATAGAGGAGGAAAGAAAAGAACCACCAGAATGGGGGAAAAGGGATAAAAGAAGAGAGCCTGGTGGGGGGTTGCTAAAATCAATGGCAGTTAAAGATTTATGAAATTGCAATGGTGAAATAGTTAAAGATGTTGTGAGAAGGCGGCTGTTTATTATTCCAGCTATAGGTGTCTGCATTGTTGTGATGTAAGTTTTCTCTGTTTTTCCGTTATGTCTTAAGGATAGTCTAATAGACTCAGAGATATTTGTTAGGAGTGAAGATTTTATGGGATTTGAAGAGCCTGAGTTCCAACGTAGGTCAAGAAAGATGACACAGCACAGAGTAGGTGGCTGTGAAAACAGAGCCATAAATGTACTGAAGGTAACACCGGCTTTCCACAAGCTCAGACAGGTAGTGAGAGAAGCTAAACTGCATAGTATCCAGACTTAGAAAGGTAAGGGGATTCCAGCTGAGAGTGAGGTTACTCGAGGATAATCGCTTCAACTTAGCAGGTAAATTACTTAACTTAACTTAACATCAGTTTTTGTGTGTACACGTGGGTTCCTGCCTGCCTTCATCCTCTCCCTCCCACTTTGTATCCTGCCGCCTTTGTGTGGAGCCTTTCATGGAAATGCTCTAGCTTTCCTTTGCAGAGCACATTTCTACATTATAGTGCAGCCCACGTCATTCCAAAGGGGAAATATTACCTCACTTGTTCCAACTGCAGTTTCTTTCAATCTCCAGAAAGAGTATTTTTTTTCCTTTTAAACCATAGCATCCCAGTGGATATTCATCTATGTAACAGTGATTCATTATCACCTTTCATTTTTACTATCCACTGTCTTACTGTTCATTACCATCTAGAGGCTGGTTTCTCATTTTTGTCCTTGGATTTGCAATTTTTATTTCCTCTGCAGACTACTTTTCACATCTCCTTTTACAGTTTCTCTGTCTCTCCATAACCATCCCTCTGTGTTCTGCGATCCAGCTGAGCAGCAGTCACTGAATTATCGAATATTCTCTGCAGCTTCCGAGCACTGATGATTTTGGTCTATATAATCTGCTCACTCCTTTCAGTGGGCCATATATTGAGAAGAACATATGGATATTAATGTTCAGAAAGCTCAAACTTTCAGGGAGCTTACTCAGACTAGTATCTTTGGCTGATTTAGAGATCAATTTCCTGTTTATTATCAACTATTATCTTTTTTTCTTTTTTTTCAATCCTCTTTGCCTGTCTGTGTCTAGTTTGACATGGTCTTATACTTAGTTTCCTGTGTCATTATGACACCATTCTTCCATATCCATTTTCATTCTTCACTGTCAACACTCCAATTTCAGGACGTCAGCAACCCTCTCTTTCTTTTTTTTTTTTTTTCCTTTTTTAATATAAATTTGTTTGGTTAATTCTCACTACACATAAAAACAAATTCTAGGCACCCTGGAAGTTCGCATGGATTCTCCCCTATTCACCCTAGCCAAATCCACCCCCTCCAACACACACACACACTGGCCTTCACTTTCTCCCCCTCTGAATCAAAGAAGTAGAAAGTCAATGAATGGTACCCCTCAGTTCAGGAATATTATAATTATTACCATTCGTTCATGAAAGGCCCATCTCTATTTAACATACTATTTATGGATTTTCTCCTATTCCACTTGTTTACATGTATTCATGCAGTTCTTTCTGCTCTAGTGCCTGTTTTGTAATCACGAATTTATTCTAATGCCAGTGAGAGAGAAAACAATTTCAGCATGACAGACATGTGGTGTTATGGTTCTGACCAGGAAAAATACTAGGTGAGTGCAGAAAACTGCATCCTGCTGATTGGAGCCCCACAGGAATAGAAAAAACATTCACATGCTCCTCAAATATCTCCAGTCTGTCTCAGCTCACTGTGTATGTTATGAGCCATACGTCTATACACCTGGTGTTGCAACTTCCCACCTGATTTAGGATAAGCCCTGCCCAACCCCTTCACAGTAACACAAGTTCCAACCCATCCCTTGCCTACTTTGACAAGAACACTTCTGATCCTTTTCAAGGTAAAAGCTATAGTATGTACTCATTGTAATATGTGTGTATTTTTAACCATTTAATAAACATAAAATTATTCTACAGTTTGCATTAAATTTCAATCATTTTCTTTTTGCAGTTTTGGCCAGGACTGAGGTTTGAACCTGTCACCTCCAGCATATGGGGCCAGCGCCCTACTCCTTTGAGCCACAGGCACCGCCCAAAATTTCAATCTTTTTAATATTACTAGCAAAGTTTTTGAATTTTCTCCCCCAAACTCATTTTCCTCATAGGCACTGTGGTTTTCATCACATGCTTTTGCATAGGAATATTTTTAGAAAAGAATATGTTTTATAACAAAGAGCTGACTGTTGTTGTGTTGTGCACACCTATATTTATGAAAATTAAATTATGTATAGATATCATTCCATGTCTTGATGTATTTTTTTCTTTCTGAGTGTTGTGCTTTCAGATCCCTCAGTGGTGCTACTCCTGGTTTCTAACTGCCGCATATTTACCCATCCACTTTCCCACAAGGGGTCACTCTCTCAGGTTATTTTAAAATTCCTGCTATATAACATTAAAATCAACAACCTTGTACAAACCTTCCCCTGGATCTGCATCACATTTTCTTTGGAACAAATTCCCAGCAGAATAATTACTAATTCATAGAATAAGGAAATCTTTGCTTTTCCTAAACAGAGCCAACTTGGTCTCAAGAAGCAGCATACACTATTAAAATATGCTATTCTTCACAAAAATAAAAGAAAAATCTAAAATTTGTATGAAATCACAAATACCCCTGAATAGCCAAAATAATCCAGATAAAAAGTGTAAAGCTGGAGGCATCTGGCCATTTGACTTCACAATATATTAATACTACAAAGGTACAGTAGCAAAAACAACTTGGTATCAGTATAAAAACAGACACACAGACCAATGGACCAGAATAGAGAAATTGCATGTAAATCCATTTATTTACAGGCAACTAATTTTTGACAAAGATGCCAAGAACATATACTGGGGAGAGAACAACTGTCCTCTTCAGTAAAAGGTGCTGGGGAAACTATACACCTGCAGAGAATGAGACTAGATACCTACCTCTCACCACATAAAAATCAACTCAGAATGGATTGCAGGTTTAAACATAAGCCTATAAAAGCACTAGAAGGAAACATGTGGAAAACACTTTAGAACGTGAGTCTAGGCAAAAATTTTATGACAAAGACTTCAAAATCACAGGCAATGAAAATAGTATACAAACAAATGGACTATATCAAACTAAAGAAGATTCTGCACAGCAAAGAAAACAGCAGAGTGAAGAGACAATAATAGAAGGAAGAAAATATCTTCTAGTTATTAATCCAATAAAGGGACCAATTTCCAGAATACAAAAGGAACTCTAAAAACTCAACAGCAAAAAAAACAAATAAAAATAATAACCCCTTTTAAAATTGGGAAAAGGATCTAAACAGACATTTCTCATGGTCAACAGGTATGTGAAAAATGATCAACATCACCAACCATCAGAAAAATGCAAATCAAACCCCAATAAGATATCATTTCACCCCAGTTAGAATGGCTGCTATCAAAAAGACAAAAAGTTAACAAATGCTGGTGAGGATGTGGTGAAAAGGGAACTCCTATAACTGTTAGTGAAATGTAAATTAGTATAGCCATTACAAAACAGCAAAACAGTATAAAGCATTCTCAGAAAACTAAAAATAGAACTACTACATGACCCAGTAATCCCACTTCTTGGTATTTATTTATATACAAGAAAGGCAATCGATATATCAAAGGGATATCTACACCCTCATGTTTATTGCAGTACTGTTGACAACAGCCAGGATGCAGAATCAACCTAAGTATTCATCACAGATGAATGTATACAGAAAGTGTAGTACACAAGCACAAAGGAATGCTATCAAGCCTTAAGAAAGAATGAAATCCTATCATTTGCAGTGAGATGGATGGAACTAGATGTTATGACTTTAAGGGAAATTTAACAGGCACACAGAGATAAATCTTGCATGTTCTCAATCATGTATGTGAGAACTAAAAAAGTTAATCTTGTGGAGGTAGAGAGTAGAATGGTGGTTATCAGAGATTGGGAAGGGTGAGGTGGATAAAGAGAGGCTGATTAATAGGTACAAACACACAGAGGCAATAAGTCTCAGTGTTCCATAGCACAGTAGGGTGACTATAATTAATAATATTTTTTGCTTATTTAAAAGTAGAAATAACTAGAAGACTTAAAGTGTTCAAACACAAAGAAATGATAAACATTTGAGGTGGCAGTTACCCTTACTAGCCTGATGTGATCATTACAAACCATCAAAATATTGCACGCCCCATAAATACGTACAATTATTATGTATCTATAAAAAAAGAAAGCATTCACTAGTCTCACTTCACAACAGTACTTACACACGCTTACATCCCCAACCTACCCAACAACCAAAATTCTTAGCCTTCTAATTCTGCCCACCAATTGTGTATTTCCTTCTGCCATTTCTTCTCCTCTTCAGATTGAGCTTCGAATCACCTGTGTTTCTTCTAACTCCACTTTATTCCTGAGACTCAACCATAGTAGTAGCCCCTCAGCTCTGATATTGATATATCTTTCTCCATGATCCACACCCATCCCACAGTTATGCTGACATTGCCACCTTTTCCCTCAAAAAATCCCCCCTGTTCTATCAGGTCCCAGGTGCCTGTCCACTAATCCAACACAGATTCTCACTTCTTATGCATTCATTTTGACATATGCAGAATTTTGACAGTAGCACATGACAAATGTTTCTCCAGGCTCTCTGGCCTTCCCAGATTACCTGATCTAAACTGTAAAGAAATCCTTTCTTCCACAATACCTGAAATACATTCATTACTACCCCCCTCGTTCTTTGTTAATAGTAATTGTTTATACAACTCTCTTACTGAGGGGATCCTGAGATACTTGAGGGTAGGGAATTTGTCTTATTCATCGTTATTTCTCCTACATTTAGTAGGCTCTCAAAAAGTCTCCCTTGAGTGATTGAATAAATGAGCAAAAATTAATAAATCAAAGGTTATTTTGTATCAAGTACTCTTAAGTAATCAAAGTTTGTAAGGCCCAGTATATTAGTTACCTTTAAAACTTTTCATTAACACAGAATAAAAAATAAGATGAGATAATTTTTAATTAAAAAACTGTATCTTAAAACCAATTCACAAAGGAGATTGCCTGATTATTGGTTACTTTTTTTCTCAGAAAAAGATATTTTATTAATTAGCCTTTCTGGTCTGTAACCTTTTCTAAAGTTATAATGCTGTCTACCAGTAATGCCGGGATGTGCTAAATGAACTATAATTGGTAATGATTTCAGCAGCAAATTCTCACATTATTCTCAAGTGAATTCCAGTTGACTCAATTTGTCTTTTTTCTCCCTCAGGATCCCTGAGATAATTCCTATTAAATATTAACACAGAATTTAAGAAGAATTGTGGTTATGTACTAGTACAGGAATATATGCTATTCTCAAGTACATGTGTATTGGGAGGCTGTGCTAAAACCAGGACTGACCTGGTATTAGCACAAGTCCCGCATATCTTCAGTCCTGGGCAAGTTGAATGATTACCTTAGGTGTAAACAATCTTCATTTATTGCAGCTTCCTAAGCAGGCATTCAAGATCTTCTAGGACCTAACTCTGACCTTCTTTCCTGTCTTCATTTTAACAACTCTTCCTAAAGTCAACTTTCTAGGCAAGATGAACTGTGCCTCTCTCTTTACACATGCACTGGCCTCCTTGCCTGCAAGAATACAAGTTCAAATTCTAGCTATTTGGTTAAAATGTCATGTCTTCCATTATGTAATTCTCCCGACTTGGAGTACGACTTAGGACGCTGATCCTTTTCTGCCATGGATGACGATGTCTCACATATGTGTCCCATCACTTCGCACTGAAGGAGGAAACAATGTTGAACCTATAACTTCAAAATGGAGTTCAGGCTCTGCTCATAGTAGTGCTATGCCCACTTATCTTCATAATTTCATCTGATAGATGAATGGGCATAACAGAGATAAACAAATGTCCATATTTCCTTGTAATATTTCAATACTGTTTATTTGTCCTAACAATCATTTTTGTTTTATAATATCTCATGGGTGACACATTGTTTCAGTAATAATAATTATTAGATTTGTCTTGAGTCACAGGAACTTTAGTTTTTCCATCTTTGAAATGGACATAAAACATATTTCCTACAGATATAATATCTTTCAAGTGCCAGCAAAGTTTTTTGTGTGTATGTCTTTGGCTATGTCTGCTATACTGTCTGAATTAAAAATACTCAACTGCTCTTGTAATATCAAAGTAGTAGTGGACAATGCATAAGCAAAGCAGATGGCTATGTTCCAATAAATATTTACTTATAAAAACAGGTAGTGGGACAGATTTGGTCTATGGGCCATCGTTTGTTGACTTCAGATGTACATTAAGTACTTAATAAATGGTAACTAGTACAATCAGGGCCTAACCTATCTATCTGTACCAAGCATTTCTGTTTTATTATCCTGTTACAAAGGCAGCTCAAACTAATCTAACATTTGCCAGTCATAGGTTTATCTTATGTTTTTCCCCATGATTTCTCTGATGCAAGTAGCACATGTACAGAAAAATTACATGACTCATTATACTAAATCTACTGCTTGTGGGAATAGAATGATAAAGTTTTAGAAATTTAATCCCCGAGTCCCCTTTTCATGCTCCACTGCAATAATCCAGTCTCCAATCTTATAACTTCTAGTTTACCCAGTATTTAATAAAATAGTTATAATCTAATGCTGAATTATTTCAGGAACTCTGAGAGGGTCTGAAATTAATCAGAGCCCATAAGGTCATAAAATCAGTGTTTGGGGGCAAAGCCTGACCTTTTTGTAAAATACACTAACTAAGATTTGAAAAAGTAATTTTTTTAGACTAGCCTCAAAAACTAGTGACCAAGACAAATTATACTTTAAAAAAATTTAAAACTTTTCTCATTAAAATATATCATAAATAAAATAAGTTATTAAGCCACAGAATGAGAGAAAAAGTTCACAGAAAACATATAGAAACTAAGGGTTGATATCTAGGATACACAAAATAAGTGTTTAAAGCCTCTTACCGTTTAATAGTAAAAAGATAAACAAGCCAAAAAAGTGGGCCAACAAAAGCCAGAAGAAGATATATGAGTGGTCAATAAGTACAGAAAAAAAGTAGTCAATACCCTGTGTCATTGAGATGCTTTTATAAATCTGCCAGAACATCTACAAGTGAAGAGATCAAAAGCACCAAATATTGTTGAAGCTGTGGAGCAACTAGAATTCTCTCATGAATTGTATGTGAGAATGTGAAATGGTGCAACCACTTATACAAAAAAGGTCAGGAGGTTTCTTATAAAACCAAACATAAACCTACCCCATGATCTAGCAATTCCACCTATGGGAAGCCCGCACACTGTACCCCAAGCCTGAATCATTGTACACAGTTATGACTCAATAAAAAATAATTAAAAATTAAAAAAAAAAAAGAAACATGAATGTGATCCCAAAGGACTTGTATAAGAATGCTCCTAGTAGATTTAGCACTAACAACTGAGAACAGCCAAGATACTCATTGGAAAGAAAGTGTGGTGTATTTATGTAACAGAATACTACACAATGATAAATAGAAAAAAAATATTATAAGGAACATGGGTAAACCTCAGAAACATTAGGCAAAGTGAAAGACGGCTTACATTTGATCCCTTTTGTATAAAATTTTTAAAAAGGCAACAACTAATCTGTTATAGCAGAAAAATCAAAATAATAATTCCCTCATGGGATTAGGGGTAAGAAATTGACTTGAGGAGGGCAAGAGGAAATTTCTGAAGTCATGGTAATATTCTATATCCTGCTAGAGGTTTGAATTACAGAGGTATATGCATTTGTAAATATCATCAAATGAACACTTATGATTTGTATGCTCCATTGTACATAAACGTTACATCAAAAGGAAAAAATCTATAAATAATATTAAACATTTTTTAACATGCAAAATGGCTATAGAAAGGTATATTAATTCCTGTAATTTACATTAAAATGAACCAACAGACAGATGGATGGAGAAATGGATAGATATGTGATAGACAAAGGATTGTAAACTTTTAAATGTAGAATTTAGTTGAGAAATTTATGGATGTTCAATATATCTTTCAACTTTGCTGTTCAATTTTTTTCTTTGTAAACTGGTTCAAAACCAGGGATTGTGATTTCGTTGGTTTGGAGATAGAGTTCAGCTGTCTCTTTTTAAAGATTTTCAGGCTATTGTAAGATGTAGTCAGATTTCAGAACCACTGCCACAACATTTTCCAACCCTAACCCAGGGAATGTGAACCTCTTACTGTATATATTCACTCAGTTTAGAGCCTTCCTCTCTAAACCTGATGAACCATTTGTAAACTCAAATGCTGCCACCCCTCTGACTTTTAGTTTTACTGCTACATATGAAACATACCACCCTTCCTAACCCAGAGCATTACATCCCTATTACTGGTCTGTATATAAATTAAGCCCACTGGTTTCTCTTTAGGAACCAACATATCACTGGTACATTCCATTCAATCTTGTCTTAATATTTTGTCCTATCATGGCCTCTTTTCTCCTGCTTGTTACATTGAACGCCCCATGAGATTGATAACAATTTCTGATTGAGTTACTGAAAACAAAATCAAGGCTTCAGGCCATAGATTAGATAAGAATAAACAGAGGTAGTATCTTAGCTGACTGTGTCTAAGTGTTCCTCAAAGAAAATGAATGTTTTAAATCTGATACAAGATTTAAAAATCATCAACTTTTCCTATAACCATAATGATTTTGGTTAAGATGTTATGCCAGATACCCTGTGGAGAAGGCATGTTTTTTTCTGTAGCATAAAAAGGAAAACAAAAGACTGTCAATGATTTGTTGGTTCATGAGAAGCTGAGTGTGAAAGTTTATTTAATGTGTCAACTTCACTGTGCCACAGAGTGCCCAGATATTTGTTCAGACATCATCTTGAGTACATTTCTACAGTGGGGTTTGGGTGAGATAACATTGTAATAGGTAAGCTGAGTAAAGCAGATTCCCCTTCCTAATGTGGGTGGAACTAATTCAATCCACTGAGAGCCAGAACAGAAAAGCTGAATAAAAAGTAACTCCTCTGACTTGACTGCCTGAGGTAGGACATGGGTCTTTTTCTGCCTATAGACTAGAATTGTGACATTGGCTTTTCTGGAGCCTGAAGCCTGTGGGCTTTCAGACAGGAACATGTACCATGGGCTCTCCTGGGTCTCTACCTTGTCAACTGCAGATCTTGGAATTTGCCAGTCTCCATAATTATAAGAGAAAACTACTTATAATTAATCTTATAATAAATAACTTTCTATTTTATTGGTTCTATTTCCCTGAAAAACTTCGACCAATACACTGAATAATAACCCTCTGTTAACAAGCAAAGAAAATCAAGCCACGTGTTTAGCAGAAAGGATATTTGCTTTTCTGCACTAAATTGGGTTTCTCTTCCCCAAATCAACTGTGAGCTCCTTATAAATAATTTTCTATTTGTGTTTGATTTCCCACTGTCAATGCAAGACTGGCACAGGGGAGGTCCTCAATCAGTAATTAAGACTAATGTGAAAGCAATTCAATCAGTAATTTCCATGTTCTTATAACACCATCAGATCATGGGCATCTGTGTAACTGTAAATATTCTATAATCCCAAGGTTATTTTACATAATAACATTTTATGATAGTTACTAATATTGCTTTTCATAATTGAGAAAACTGAGGCTCATACAGGTAAAATAGCTTGCTGAATGTGAATCAATGGAAAGTGAGAGATTCCAGCCTGTATTCTAACACAGGTCTTTATGACCCCCAAGACTGTGTTCTTTCTATGCCATCAATATGCCTGCAATAGAGCCTAACAAAAGCAAGAATCTGTGAGCCTCGCCTTCACATGTCATAGATCAGTAAGAATTCTTTCTCTTCTCTCTAAAGCTTGAGCAGAGTTCATTACCAGTATTGTAGAGTACATAATGTTTCCCATAAAATTTTTCATATTTTTTATTCATCTGGAAAGCAGACTAGATACTCCCCTTTACTCTCTTGTATAAATCATCAATGACTCTGATGGTTGAGTAGAAGGAGTCTGTCATAGGTGCTGTTCATTATTTTCCTTCAAAAGAAGGCTCTGTGCATAGTACCCTATAGAACTGTATAAATCACACACCCACCACTGCTGCCATATTTAGTCTGATGAGAGAGAGAGAAATAAACTGACAAACTGAGAGCTGATGGCCTTTTTTTCTCTGATGTGTCATCCTGTTTATACTGCCATCTGTCATGGCATCATTTATCTTTGTTAGCAATACCCTGGGTTAAGCAAGAATGAAGTACAGAAAAAGGACTTTACCAGGTGAATGATTTCACAAAGCTGTAAATACTTTCTTAAGACCATTTATGTATTTTACTGTGATGCTTGCAGGTTACCTTAGCTCATCCTGTTTTGTGAAGGGTAGAAGCACCACAAAACTTTGCAGGTTTACTAGGATTTAGTGTACATCAACAATCAGTATTTTCAAGCATACATGCTAAATGATAGCCTAGTAAACTTTCTGCACACATGATAGGTTAAATCATATCTCAGGGAGGAAAAAGGGGTGATACACAAAGTTTGTTCTTGTATAAATGATCAGATGATTCTGCTGCTTGAGTAGGAACTAATGGTGAATGTAGTTTTTCTTCTCAAACTGAGAGCCTAATGGGGAATTTGAAAGCAAGGGAGACTACTCAATGAATGTGACATCTAACCAGAGATCTAATAGAGGGTTAGTTAATGGTTCAGGGAAGTGTGTGAGAGGAACAAAATTTATTCCAGGTAGAACAAAGACCTGTGATAAGTCATAGGTAAGGGGAGCCTATTATAAATGTATATTGAGTGGACCACAGAGGTTGTTCTAACCCCAAAGTCTGTGTTCTTTCTATGCCATCATTGTGCCTCCAATAGAGCCTAATAAAAGCAAGAATCTGTGAGGGTTAGAGGAGCACTGAGGTGAAAGGGGGAACTCAGGATTAATGACCCTAGATAGAAAATCTGGAACTGGTCTTTCAGGACTGTCTAGAAGATCACATTGAAGCATTTGGATATCATGAAAGAGAAATGAGGAATCTTAAGTTACATGACCGGTTTGAAAGAACAGTAGAGAAAAGTCAGGAATAATCATCACAAGTCTGCCTTATGAGAGACAGTGGTGACTCTGAAGAGTGGGAAAGGGATAGAATAGCATTGTAAGATTCTAGAGATGCTAAGGAGATATATTTGTTAGGGATTTGTGGTAGGAGAAGACAGGGAGAATTCAAAGTCAAGAATGGCTTTGTATGACTGGCTTAAGCAGCTGGACACATACTAATGAAAACGTCATAAGAAAATGTCAAGGCTTTAAGGGTTTTACAGAAATCCCAGAGTGAGAATTTGAATTTCTACTTCCAGAAATGGAACTATGAACTTCCACTGGTCTATGTAATCTTTGAACTTATGGAAACTTCACGAGTAAGTATTGCTAAAACTTAATCTCCATTAGAAAGATTACAAATACCTCTTTACTTTCGTGTTTTTTAGTGATTCAAAACATCACCAACCTAATCAAGAACTTACCTTTTGTCTCCGTTAGAATTAATCTCATCCTCCCTTATAGGATAGTACATTTGTTTTATGCCTTTACTGTAACACTTATCATAGTTATCCTTATTTCAAAGTCAGAATTGTGACTAAGATCTTAAACTCTGCCACTAAACTCCTCAAATTTAAAACCCAACCACGAACTCTCAATTTCTATAGCTGCCAAATAAGAATAACTCTAGAACTGACAACATGGGATTGATGTGAGGGTTCACTAGTAACACTTTCAGAGAACTTTGGACAGTATTATCTATCTCTGTCCTGAGTTCTAAGAGAGAACACATTTTGTCCCTTTGTCCTTCTGATTCTTATAATGCATAGAACAGTGATTTATGTGCGTAATTTTTAGATGGATTTTATTTTATTTCTTATTCTATTTTTTCTAAAATACAAATGGTTGAAAAATTTTGAGGAACACAATTGTATTTCTCTCTAAAGGTTTAACTAACCCTCATACTTGACAAAGAGTTGTATGGCCCCACTTCAGGTCAACAATCTCCTGAAACACGACAAATGTTTGAGTACTTTAAGTAAAGGTAAGTCTAAAATTCCATAAAATTCCTAACAACATGATCACTGATATGTTTTTATGTGAAAATAACCTTGTCAGGGGGTGGCGCCTGTGGTCCAGTGGGTAGGACACCAGCCCCATATACTGAGGGTGGCCAGTTCAAATCTGGTCCCAGCCAAACTGCAACAACAATAACAAATAGCCAGGTGTTGTGGCGGGTGCCTGTAGTCCCAGCTACTTGGGAGGCTGAGGCAAAAGAATCACCTAAGCCCAAGAGCTGGAGGTTGCTGTGAGCTGTGACGCCAGCTGAGAGAAACAGAACAAGACTCTGTCTCAAAAAAAAAAAAAAAAAAAAAGAGAGGATGTCAATTTATGGGGCAGCACCTATGGCTCAGCAAGTAGGGTGCCGGCCCCATATACGGAGGGTGGCGGGTTCAGGTCCCAGCCAAACTGCATCAAAAAGTAGCCAGGCATTGTGGCAGGTGCCTGTAATCCCAGCTACTCGGGAGGCTGAGGCAAGAGAATCGCCTAAGCCCAGGAGCTGGAGGTTACTGTGAGCTGTGACTGCACTGCACTCTACAGAGGACAATAAGGTGAGAGTCTGTCTCTACAAAAAATAAAAAATAAAAAAAAAACCTTGTCTTTATAGTATCTAAACTAAATATTTAGTGATGTGTAAGTCAACAACAATGTTTACCACCATTCAGAAAAAAATAATTATTACAGGGGATTAAACCTTTAACGTTGCAAAACATAAGTAATTATAAATAGTAATAAAAACTATTATTTGTATATATAAATAATTTGTTTCTGTAAGATTAGATTTTTTATACAGTGTTTTTCTTAAGAATCACATACTGGTAATGGAATTACAGACTATGAGGTAAACCAAACCATCTGAGTTTCTGCAACCATATTGAATCAGAACTGAAAGGAGATGGCTTTGAAACAAGTGATGTGTTAGTCAAAATCATAGTTTGGACATTTACTTGTTATATTCTATTCAAAATATTACTTAGCCTGAGTCTCACCTTCCCCAACCTATACCATGGAAGTGTTATTATCTTTTATAAAGAGTCAAGCACATAATATAGACCTCATTTTTTTTTTCCTATTTTCAAGTCAAGTAACTAGAATGCATTTATTCATTTTTCCCTAGGTTATAAATCAGGGTCTGGGAAACTTTTTATGTAAAGGATCAGATAGAAAATATTTTATGCTTTGTAAACCTACAATTTCTATTGCAACTATTCCCTTGTTGTAGTGTGGAGGCAGCCATAAACAACATAAGTGCATGAGTTTAGCTGAATGTGTTCCCACAGAACTTTTATAGAAATGGTGCATGCAAGAGTCAGCCCATGGGCCAAATATGCCAATCCCCATTTTAAAGGATGATACTTGGGGTCATCAGCTAAAAAAAATTTCTAATCTAAAGTCATTGGACTGAACTTTTAATTTTGACCCTTTATCATTCATCTCTGGACATTGATTACTTGGGTGGAAGTTATAAATACCAATAATAGAAATAAAGCAATCATAACTATCTTTACAAAGAATTATGAATACTCAAAATATGAATCCAATTCAGCCTTTGTATGTCAGGTGCCGAATAGTATTTTAAAGGTATTTCTAGTAGGACCAGGAAAGTTCATATCTAGTTCTTTTTATTATTATTATTATTAAATCATAGCTGTGTACATTAATGCAATCATGGGATACAATGTGCTAGTTTTATATACAATTTGAAATATTTTCATCAAACTGGCTAATATAGCCTTCACAGCATTTTCTTAGTTATTGTGTTAAAACATTTATATTCTACACTTAGTAAATTTCACATGTACCCTTATAAGATGCTCTGTAGGTGTGATCTAGTTCATTTAAAAGAGCCTCAAGAATGTAAAATGTTGGCTTCTGGAGCTGAACCACACTGACCTGCTGCTCCTGCTCTTGGTCCTATGTGCTGCAACCTCCTCTGCTTTGTCCACGTCCTGAGTTTAAATCCTGTTTCCAACACTCCTGCTGTCTTCTCTTTACCAACTTGGTGTTTATCCCAACATCTTGTTACTGACATTGGGTTGACTGTATCCCCAAACATTGACACCAGGACTCCCCAAGGCCTTGTTCATAAATATCTGCCCCCTGCCAATGTATGTTTTTACTTAGAAAACTGGACAGCACCACTCCTGGGCTGAGAATCTCTTTTGAATCCTGTTTTTTTCAATGTGATCGAACTCTTTAACCCTGTGTATAAGGCTGTATGGGATTTGGCTATAGCCATATTCTTGGTATTCAGCATAGTATATAGTTTCACAACTCCAAAATATAGTCTGGTACCCTCATATACCTTGTTGTTTTAAACTTCTATGCCTGCTACTCCCACTTTCTGTGGCATCCTTTCATTGTATGAATAGTTGGCAGATTTGTACAAATCCTACAAAACCTAGTGTAGACTTCTATTCTTCCCTGACTTTTTCCTGTAAAGTTCCTCTTCCCCAACCAATATCACTCCTATGCCTTACATGTGCATATAGAATTGTCTCTTATACCTTTGGCTGTAATATACTTATATACAATTCCATTTCTCTTGCTAGAGTCTGAGTTCATTGAAGGCAAGGAGCATAACTTACCCATCTATGTACACTGGAAAACTGAATATATATATGGACAATGGTCAGAGCTCTAACCACAATCTCTGCAGCAACTAGCTCAGAAAGCCAAACCACGACCTCTACAACAATTGGCCTAGTGCTGTCAAGATTTGGTCCATGAATCATTTAGTTCCTTGTCTCTGTTTCTACCTTTGGTCCAATCAGAAAAGGCCAATATGCTCCCCAAACCAATTGTGAGATGCCTCTAGTTAGTCTACTCCAGCTTGCCCATGCCCAAAATTCCAAGTAAAGCAGACCTGAGGTCTTCCCTTCCATGAAGCTTCCCCACTCCTCTGCCTGCCTTTGAGTTTCTGCAAACCCAGCGATGGTGGGTGACTCCTTTGCTGTAGGAAGAAAGCTCTGACAATATGAAAAAACAGGCTCAGCTCATCTTCACTTGTCTCATGAGCTAAGTTGAGAAAGCAAACCCATTGAAACGGACATGCAGAAACACAAAGAAGAGATATAAAGCAGAGCTGGAAAGTTATTGGTTAAATACTAAAACCCTCTGTGCTTTTGCTACTATTACTGGCCCCTTGGATTGTCAAGAATAAGTTAACTGATACAAAGAGTGGGGCAGACTCAGTGCTTTTTAAAATAAAAGATAAACCCTTAAACTTAGAAAGAATATGCAAATCTGCCCTCAGACTCACCTGGCTCCCTTTTTCTTTCTTCGGAAAAACAGAGCAATTCTATTTTGTTACCTGTAATATATTTTACAATACCAAGGAAGCTTAATCTATTTTACACATGGAAGGGCAACAGAGAAGACTGATCCTGGTATGAGGGATTGGGGTGCCTCCAGGAGCATTAGACCTGGCCATCAATGCACACCAGTACACTTCTGATACCTGAAATTAATCCCACAGTGGTGGAAAAGCTTAGTCATGCAGGCTGTGCTTCCTGCTGAAAGCAAAACAGACTTCACACCCTTTCAGGACTGCCTTTGAATCTTAAGGACCATTATCTACTGCCATAACAATGCCATAGAATGTTATCTCATTTACTGCATTAAAGGCTCTTAAAACTTTTCCTCCTTTCCAGTGTGTAATTAAGTACCAATTGGATTTTTTTTTTTTGGCAGTATATCATATTAGTTTAGGAAATGAGCTATGGAACTGGAAAACCTGAGTTCAAATCTTGGTTCCTACCCTAAATCAAAGGACACGTTTCTTAATCTCTCAAACCTTTAGGATTTTAATCTATATAGTGAATATATTAACATCAATTTCTGGAAGGATGTTGAGAGAATAAAATTAAATAATGTCTGAAAAATATTTAGTGTGTACTTGATAAATAATCAACAGTCTTATTACTATTTACTCTATGCATATATGACCACACATGTGAGCACATCCACATAGGCTAGATCACACAGGATATATACTTTCATGTTTATAATAGGCTTCCTCAATTTTTTGAAGGTTTTGTCTCAAGATATTCTTGAATCCTTAAAGGCACCTAGATAGCACAGCCATTATATATCCTATAATTAAGTGAACTATATGTGTATGATAATATATTTTACAATCACAAAACCATTAAGCAATGGGGATGTCGACTAGGCAGCTGGGCTCCCTTACTAGTAATGTAACAGGTCTGTACACTAGCCTCACTGCACAAACAACTCCCATTTCTGCCTCAGGAAAATCAAATCTGTTACTTTTTTCGGTACTTTGTAGGGTCACTATCAAATACTCCAATCTGTGGTTACTGAATCCGTGGACACTAATGATCTACTTTCTATTTCCTCTTTTATGCGTCCTTTCCTTTTCCCTTTTCATGAGGTTCTGACAGCATAACTGAAGTGTCTCTAACTCCTCCTCTCAATACTACTTCAATACCACCTCTTCCATGGAGGCTTTTCTTTATCATTTAGTCCTCTGTGTTATATAGCCCCTGGTTGTCCCTGGGCAGTGTGATAAAACACAGACTATTATATTTTGTTCCATTCTCTCGCCTAAGATATGAGTTCCTTGAGGATGAGGGATTTTGTTTTCTGTCTTTGTGGCAATAGTACTTAGCACAGTGACAGCATGCTGTTGTATTTATTTATTCAGCAAGTTCTTCTCATGAAAGCTCATTAAATATTTACGCTATGGCAGGATGCCTTGCTAGATACTGGGATTCCATCAGTAAAAAGAAGACACGGCCTCTGCTCCCTGAATTCTCCCAGTTGAGATAGAAAAACATTTGGAAGGGGTCTGTAGGCATGTTGAAGAGTAGGGATGGAGAAGTGTAGAGTTGAAGGGAAGAAAGGTTTACTGTTACCCAGGTATGTTGGTGAGGAACACTACAGTGGGGAAGAACAGTGCTAAGGCAGAGTCAATATGGTCTGGACCAAGGACTGACCTAAGCCTTGCAGAGCTGGGGTACAGAATATACCTGGGGAGGTACAATGTTTCCAGGTTTTTCATGGCTCTGTAGGTTATTTTATATATTTTTAAGTGTTAGAAGGCATTGAATAGTTTCCAACAAAAAATGACATGATCAGATTTTTAATTTCAAAAGACCTCTTGCATAGATTGGGCCTGGGAAAATCAGTTTCTTGTGAGACCAGTTAGGAAATCAGATAAAACGTCCTGGTGAAATGTGATGGTGGCTCATAACAGAAATGTGTCAGGGGGCTGGAGAAGAGGGAGCAGGGTCAAAAGCTATTTGATGGATCAAATGAACAGACTACTGTTTTCATTTGAAATGGGGAGGTTGCAAGGGCTGGGAAAAAGTCATGGATGAAACTTGGTTTTTAGTTTCAGCAATTCTACACCAATGCCAGAATTAATATTTAAACCTAGGTCAGATCCTGGCATTCTTATGACTATAGCTCTACAATGGCTTTCCTGTGCTTTGAGGAAAACCTCAATCCTTTTGCATAGAATGGGATCGCACAATTTGAACCCAACCTCAACTCAGTATTTTGGCCTTTTGCTATCATCAATGTCAAATTCTGGCCAGTTCTACAAACATACTGTACTTCTTGTGCCTTCTGCATCTGCCCATGAACTTCTCCCTTCCTAGGCTTACTCTTTTCTTATATACTCCTAAAAATTCTAAAGTCCCTCAAAACTCTGATCTCACTTTATAGTATCATCACTGTAAAGTTTTGGTGAGCACATTTCTTCTTCTCTATACCTTTTATATTTCAAATAAATTTACTTTTATACCTCTTGCACTATATTGGAACACATTGTCATCGTTTTTATTTATATGTATTTTAGCACAGAAACTTTAATATTTGAACATTAGCAGATCTGAAAGGTTATTTAATTCCCTACAGTCCTAGATGAAATCAGATGTTAGGGTGTAGAACACTGATGTTAGAAAATTTCTTACTTTTCCTTTTTCAGAGGCAGAGTTGCAAACACACGCATACTCACGTACACAGAGACAGACAGAGAGACATATTTTCTTGTAAAATTCAAAGGTATTTTTCTATTTTGAAATAATCAACCTTAGAAATAGAAAGGGAAAAAATGAAAATGTATTAAGTACCTGTCACTTCTGCTAGCTCTAATTACTTGAATTACCTCATTTTATTGTTAGAATCTGTGAGACTACTTTCAGTAGTTTTGTACAATAACAGAGTTATTTCCAGAGGGTTTCCAAAACAGAGATAAAGGATAAAGGTTAAACAGGGATAAATTAGGGAAGCTTCCTAGTGGTGCTCACAAGAAACCAAAAGACATTGCTCATTCTTTTCCCAAGTGCAGACCCAAAATGAATTCTTCCTTGTTTTATATTCTACATTATAGGAAATGGCATCATTAAGCACTAGATTTATGTTGGGTGAAGGAAAAACCCTGTCAGAGATAAATTAGATAGCTGTCCTGTCACAATAAAAGTTCTCATCCTTCATTGTAAAGACTCCAAATTCTTCCCCCAAAAGCATCTCGGAAATACACACAATGACAGTGTACAAAAGAACATCAAGCAGAATTCTTGGGATTCTTACCACACAAAAAACAAATACTTCTTTGGAGCTTATTCTTAATGACCCTCTGCTCATACAGGGATGAACGTTAAAAGCTCCCTGCAGCATTATTCATCCATAATGCTTTGCATTTTTTTTTTTTTTTTTGGACTTGGGGTAGGAGCACCGTATGATAGAAAGTATAAAGATGTTAAATTTGACTTCCTTTATTTGTCACTTCCGGAAAATGACCTACTTTTCTGGCAATTCATTAATTCATCTATATTAGAGGTAATATCAGTTAGATGCTATGATTGAGGAGTTTATGAGTTTAGGGATATAAAACTCTAGCATAATGCATGGCACATACTAAATTACTTTTACATATTTTATGCTGAATTTGTTGGAGTTTGAACTTTAAAAAGACAGATTCATGAAAAGCACACATATGATAACTAAATTTAAAAAGCAGTGTACTGATTTTCATGACTGGACAGCAATGGCTGCTAAACTGTGGCATTCATCTTGCAGAGGGCTCAGTAGAGTTGTAGAGAGACACCTCCCTAGCAGAGGCCATATGAACAGTAAACTATTTCTTATGCTGTGGACTATCTAGCTCAGTTTTTCTTTTATTCCCTTTTGTTCTCCTTAATCAAGATTTTATGGAAAATTATTACCTAGAGAATTTGACCAACAAAATTAGTTTAGATACAAATGCTTTAAAGTGACAAATTTTTATTTGAAGAAAATAAGGCTGAGAATAACTATATGACATTTATATACTTTTTTACTTCAATATCTATGAGAATTTTATATGAAAACATTAAAGGAACATGCTAATTCAACCTCTAAAGAACAAAAGAAAGCCTTAAAAAAGAGGACAACAGCCTTCAGGCTTAGGGATAAGAAGAGTTAACAGCAACCTTAATGTCACTTTGTCAGCCTATTCGTTTTTTGAAGTTTGTTTTTTCTTTGGAGTTGGTGGAAGCTGAATTATATCTATGCTAATGAATCTCATATTTATAGTTTCAATCAACAATATTTTAGACTCATTTTAAACTATCTTTTTCAACACTCACTTGGGCATCATATAGCTTTGTGAAAAGTTAAACACAGCCCATCCCTGCTCTAGCCTCCTTCATCTCTTTTTATTTAAAGTTACCATTCACCCCACCCTGTCACTGACTGGTCATGTCCTTCACTTGATCACCAATATCTAATCACTGCTCAAACCCAGTAGATTACTCTTCCTGAACGTCCCTGCATAGAGCCACTTCCCTCCAATACCATTGCTGTCACAGTCTTCCTCTATTTTCTATTGAGCCAGGGTCTTGCATATATCCTGCTCATTTGACTTCTACAATAGCCTCCAACCTGCTCTCTCTGATTCTTTAATCCAGTCCATTGCACTCTTCACATTTGAGCCAATGTGATCTGTAGAGTGCAAAGCACATCTGTATATATCTCCTTCCTGTTTTGATCCCTTCCAGATATTCAAAGGAGAAATTTCAAACTTTTCTACATGTGCACATAATATTCACCTTGCCAGATATCTTGACTTCATTTATTCCTTCCTTCAACCTCCTTGCATCTATCAGCATTGCTATTTCCTTGAACTGCTATACAATTCTTATATTCCATACTTTCTATTAACCATTTTTCCAACCTGAACTGTTCCTTGCAACCCCTATAATATCATTTCCCATTAATAGTCACATTTCAACTTAGAGATGCCTTGCAAAGGGAAGCTTTCTCTTCCTTCTTGTGTACTTCCATGGCCTTGTGTACTTCTCTATACACAATTCACAATTGTTTCTTATTTGTTTGTTTGTTTTAATTGTGTATCTTCACTAGAATGCAAATTTCTTGAGAGCAGGGGCATGCATGATATACTCACCTCAGAGCCTTGTACCATATTTGGTATACAAAATATGCTCAATCTACTAAATGTATAAATGTGTACACCGTCTGAAATTTAGTCTCGCACTTCACTGAGAAAATCAAAACTATCACAAGAGAACGGCCACCTGTTCCAACAGCATCTTTAAGAACCCACATGAATCTGTGCCATAAAACTTGATCTTGCCTTAGTTGAGGGCAAGGCCACTCACTCTAGGACTGTCCCACATTTTCTTCCTTTTTTCTCCTTTGCCTTTTTCTATGTCTATTTGATTATTGCCAAGACCAACCAAATATGTTATTATTTCTCTCCTACAAACAAAAGACTTCTTCTTCCCTTGATTATATTTTCTAGTCTACTTACTGGCATCTTTCTTACCTTCTATTTAAACTAAATTCTTTGAAGAATTAGCTCTCTTTGCTATTGATAACTCTTCTTCCTCTATTTCGTAGTGAGTGGTCTCCATTTGTCACATTCCATCACTTCTCTCTTCCTTGACAGATTTTTATTTCTAGATTTTATTCTGCCTTTCTGGCTATTCCTTCTCTGTTACCCTTTCATGTATCTACCTGAACTCTAAAAGTTGGTCTGCCTTATGCTTCATTCCTGAGACATGTCCACAAAGTCTTAAAGTGTCTGATATGCCAACAATTCCCAAAATTATGCTTCCAGCCCAACAGCCTTCTTTTTCTAAAATCTAGACTTGTATAGCCAATGCTAACTCATTATTTCCAAAGGAATACCTAAAAGGCATCTCAATCTTCCCATGTCCAATGCAGAACTCTTATACTTTATAAAAATATATTATACACATGTCTCTTATCTATGTCTTCTCTATTTTAAGAAATAGAAATTCCATCCATCCATGGTTGAGACTAAAAACTTTGGAGACATTCTTCAGGTGTCTTCTTTAGAAATTAAAGATACTTTAGGCTCTATCTTCAAAATATACCCAGAATCTCACCACTTCTCATTGTGTTTATGCTAGCATTCCTGTTCAAGCCATCCTCATCTCCTACTTGGATTATTGCATTACATTCCTAATGAGTCTCCTGCTTCTACTTTTGTATTACTGTTGTCAGCCTGTCCTACAAAAAGCAACTGCCTTATAATTTAAAATGTTAAACTCGATTACATCCCCCCACCAAACAACAACAACAAACAAATTCAAAGTCTTTACGTATAAACTTCAAGGCCATGGTATCTGGCCACCATTTACCTCTGACCTCATTACCAGTTGTTCTCTAAATCGCTCATTCTGCTTTGGAAACTGTGGGTGTCGCCTTCAGCCTTGCTCACAATAGACACGCTCCTGCCTTGAGTCTGCACAGGCTGTTCCATCTGTTTGGAACACTTCTCCCAAGATTTCTACATGTGTTCTACTTTCCCTTTATTCAAATGTTTGCTCAAATGTCATCTCAATAAAGCATATCCTGACAGAACATTGTAGAATTTTTCTTGTTTTCCACTCTTTCCATTCCACTTTACCTAGGTTAATTTTTTTTTTTTTTTGCCATATCCATGGTACTTATTACCTTCTAACATACTATGCAATTAGTGTCCTACTGTCTCCTCCTCCCATTAGAATTTAAGTTCTTCAAAGGATATTGTTCTTATCAGTTTGTTTCACTGCTATATTTCCTGAAGCACCTAGAATCATCCCTAGCACCATAATACCTTCTCAGTAAACATATGCAGAATAGATAACCATGCCTTTCACAACAACAACAACAAAATACAGCTTTTTATTGAATTAAGAGCAATATGAGTAAAGGTAGTGATCCCATTTACCTTTTATGAACCTAGGACACACCTTGTGCTTTTCATATAAATGAAATACTGAGACTAATATAAGATTAAAACCATGCTTATCTCTCTTTGAGTCAAGGCCCATTCATTTGCTATATGGGGAAAATGAGCCTGTCCTAGAAAGAAAGTTATTGTTATAACTTCTTATAAAAGTAATTCTTTCTTCTTTAGAATACTTTGCAAATTTGAAGTATGAAAGTGAAAAAAAAATCATCATTTTATAAGCCAGACATTATTAATATGAATATATTCACACATGGTCTTTTTTCCCCATACTCATGCATATGTGTGTAAATGGCAAGAAGGATAATCACATAGTATGCTAGTCTTTATTATTTAATTTTAGTTTAATCAACACAAGTAATAATATAATAATGTGGGTTATATTTTCATACAAGTTAGGAAAACTCAATAAAAGCATAATCTCTCTCAACCAATAGCATAGAATTTTTCTATGTCCAAGTCTATTTTTTATGCATTTTAGAATGCATTCTTTAAATGTGGTAAACCTGTTCATACAAAATATGGACACAAATCTTCCCCATTTTAATAATTTAAAACTACACTAAAATTGTGTCTCATTTGTAAATATAGAACATCCAATAAACTAAAGGATCACCATTCATTTCGTCAGAGTTGAGAGGGAGATGCTCAGGGCTATTTGTCAGATTTGAAGTTTATTACCTTGAAAGTAGGCAACTCTGGTCACTTGCCACTCTGCTATCCTTATTTAGAGCAACTCTACACACCAGAGGAAAGTAATTGATTGGGACAGTTATCTGGTCAACCTTTCCACCTGCTCCCTCATAATAACTAACCAACCACCTAGAAAACAAATAAATAGGAATGAACCCACCAGTGTCCTGAAAATAAAGCCCATTGTTTCATAAGTATCTTCATAATGGTAACAAAACCAATCCCACTTGAATGAGATGGATAATTTCACACAGAGGACGGTATAAAGAATTGCTTTTGCCTCAAATATCTAGTTACTTACAAGGTTTATTTTTGGTTTGATTGCCTAATCATACGTTTCTTTTTTCTGGTATATGGTCAGGCAACATTGTCTTATTTTTCCATTTAACTTTCATTAGCCTTACCCTGAAGAATAGAACAGCTCATTGTTTTTTGTCTTCTGGCAATGTGAAAACTGTCCACCTCTGACACGCTTCATAGACAACATCAAGACAGGGCACAATGCTTGTACTGCTTCATATGATCCATGAAGTATTGTTGTTTTTTTTTTTTTTTTAAAAAAATGGCACCTCCCTGTGTTATGTTGTTGCTATTTTTGTTGAAGGATGAATTTAAAGAAAGTTCCCAAACTTTTTTTCTTTGAATTATGCAGCTTTTTCTGAATTTTACTTTAGAGGTAAAAATATAACACTGATTTAAAATTTAATTTCCAAATTAAAATTTTGATTTCAAATTATATACAAGCATACCTGAATTTCGAGATTTATGTATGCTTGTATATGTAGAATGCTATATAGTATGTATACCCCTGCACAGTGTGATGGAGGTATATTTTCATCCGGTTTCTCTCTTATGTCAGAGCTCACACTCTCCCCAATCCCATCCCGATGTGATGCCCTGTTTTCTGCTGACATCACTGAAGGACCATCAGACATTAAGAAATATAGGAAGACTTAATATTTTTTAGCTTGTAGTTTGAATAATAACTTGACAACAATGTGTTCCAGCTTGTTCTAGACTTAGAGGGAGATAGTGAAGAATAATCTCTGGCCAGAAAACTAGAAATACATTTTGTTCCTTGTTAATCACTTATTCTCATTGTATTATTCATTTATTTAAAGTTATATAACACCTATCACATGCCAGATGTTATTGTAGGCAACAGAGATACAGAAACAAACAGGGCAGTTTCTAATTTCATGGAACTTGTGTCTGAAGCTTGAGATCATGAATAAAAGAGATTAACATGTGGCTTAAAAAAATAGAAAGAAAGCTTTTATGAAATTACCAATGAAAAAGCCAAATCTCAGCCAAGATCAAGAGTAATAACTGTGGTAACCAGCTAACTAATAAAATAACAGATAAATGACATTGTTCCTAGAGTTACACTATCTGGCATCAAATTCTCGATCTACCATATACTGGTGTTTTATCTTCAGGCAATTTCCCAAAACACTTTATGCCTCAGTTTGCTTATGATGCTATGATAAAAAATGATAGCACCTAGAGAGTGAGGGACCAAGACAGAAGACTAGAAGCAGCCTACACATACCTTTCTTACATAGAGGATTCAAAATGGCAAGTAGATATTCACATTCAGACTAAAAGAAAGCATTGTGACTCAAAAGAGCCTATGAGAGAAGCTCAAAGTGAAGGCAATGGAAGTGGGATGACTCACTCAGCAAGATCAGAGGTATCTGGGAAAGACAATGCATGTGGGCTAGGGATAGATGAGAAAACCCCAGGGCCCCACGCTAGCCCTGCAGACATTCCAATCTGAGCAGAGTGAGGGGGCTCCATTGCAGCAGGCCCAAGGACTGATACAGGGAGCTATTTAGAGACTGTGCAGCAGCACTGTTCCAGAGAGAAGACAGAGCAGGATCCTACTGGCTTCTGAACCCTTAGCATAGCAGATGGCACCATGTTAGGTCTCAGACTGAGAGTACTTAATCTACACAAAAGTCAGCTCTGTTGATGTCACCTCCCTCACTTCCCTTGCTGGGCTGGGGGGAAGCAGGAAGGCCGGAGGCTCCTCTGTACTCTGTAAATAAGTACTGCATGACCCCATCATGGCCAGGGCAAACAGGCAGAGCCAACAAACATGGCCCTGGTACTCAATGCTGCTGCCTATGTAGCCCTGTCCAGCTACTTACTGCTGTGTGGACCCAGGTGAAGCATGAATTATGGCCTCCGGTGCTCACTGTAGCAACCTGGATGGCTCAGCCTCCACTGCTGTCACCTAGGTAGCACTCCAAGCAACAGACCTAGGTGGGGCAAACACCCATGCTGCTGAACACCACCTTCCCCCAACATACCACTGTGCTGCTAGGCAGAGCAAATACTCACAGTCTTGTTATACGTTGCCACCATCTAAGTAGCACCGCACAGCCACCACTGCTGCCATCGCCAGGGGACTTAGATAGAATAACCCTATACCCACCTAACTTCATAGAGTAGGAACTGCCTTCAGTAGTAGCCTAGGGATCATCCCAGTCCTCCACACCACTGGCCTAGACTGTAGCCACCACAGAGGAATGGCAAGATGCAAGAGAATAGCAGTGTTACAGCCTCACAGTGTATCTACCCCATCCTTCCTAGTCAATTATCCAGAGCAGAAATTGAACATTTCCTCCAGAGAACTCTCCCTATTTTCACTGAGCAACAAAGTTCCCAAAAGAGAAGAATGTGTACCCCGAAGCTATATGTATTGGACTAAGAGAACAGGTTACAGATGAAAAGAAACCAACATAAGAACTCTGCCAACATGTAAACACAAGCTGTTTGGCACTCTCATAGGATCACACTAGCCTTCTAACAATGGACTCCAACCAAAAGAAAACTGTTGAAATATTAGATATAGAATTTAGAATATGGATTGTAAGTAAGATCAATGGAATTGATGAGCAAGTTGAAAACCAATACAAAGAGGACAAACAAAAAATATAGGACATGAATGAAAAATTCATTAAAGAGATAGTCTAAGAAAAAATATTACCAGATATTAATCTTTCTTGAAGTGAGTCATTTAGAGAATTTCAAAAGTAGAAAGTTTTAACAACAGTCTAGACTAAGCAGAAGGAATTTCAGAACTTAGAGACTAGGATGTCAAATTAACAAAGTCACTCAGAAATGAAGAAAAAAGAATCAAGTAGAATTTATAATTTCTTAGAGAAATATGAAATTATGTAGAGAAAACAAAGAAAAGAATCATAGGTATCCCCAATGGAGAGAAGAATCATAGGTATCCTCAAGTGAGAAAAGGCAAAAAGCATGTGAAACCTATTTGAGTGAATAATGGAGGAATACTTCTCTGGCATTGCTAAAAATGTAGACATGAGATATTGGGAGGTCATCAAACACTTGTAAGATTCAAGGCAAATGGGTTATCACCAAGGCACATATTCATCAATCTGGCCAAATTCAAAGTGAAAAAGAAAATTCTACAAGCTGTGAGATGAAAGTATCAACTAACTTATCAACTAACTTATAAAGGAAAACCCATCAGACAAACAACAGACTTCTCAGCAGAGACCTGCTAAGCCAGAAGGGATTGAGGCTCCACACCATCCCTAATCAGAGAAATGCAAATCCAAACTACTCTGAGAATGACCCACATCACAAGGTCCCAAAACTGTAGATGCTGGTGTGGGTGCAAAGAGAGAGGAACATTCCTGCACTGTTGATACGACTGCAAACTAGTACAGCCTTTCAGGAAAGAAGAGTGGAGACTTCTTTCATAAAAGAAACAGCAAAATTATAATAACCAAGGACTTCAGAACCTCACTGACAGATCTAGACTTATCATTAATGCTTAAAAACAAGGAAATATTGGACGTAGATGGGACTCTAGGATTAACAGACCTAACAGACATTTATAAAATATTCTACACCCAAACTGCAGAATATACATTCATCTCATCAGCACAGGGAACATTTTCTAGGATAAATCATATGTTAGGCTAAGTCTTAGCAAAGACGGGAAAATGAAAATCATACCATTCTCAGACCTCAGTGGAATTAAAATAGAAGTCAGTTCACAGGGAGCCCTCAAAACTACACAAATACATAGAAATTAAACAATCTGCTGCTGAACAATCCTTGGGTAAATGACAAATATGACAATCAAAAAACTTTTCAAATTGAAAAACAAAGCCAGCATTAGGTCCCCAAATCTCTGGGATACAGAAAATGTAGTGATAAGAGGAAAGTTCATCGCACTAACTAGCTACATCAAAAAGACAAAAAAAATCATAAATTGATAACATAATGTCACAATTCAAGGACCTAAAGAAAGAACAAACCAAATAAGAAAAGAAATAACAAAGGTCAGAAGAGAATTAAATGAAATGGAAACAAATCAAACAAATAAATCTAATGGATTAATGCAAAAGGTGATTCTTTGAAAAGATAAAATGGATAAATCATTGTCTAGATTAGTGGTTCTCAGCCTTCCTAATTCCTCCTAATGCTGTGACCCTTTAATACAGTTCCTCGTGTAGTGGTGACCCTCAACCATAAAATTATTTTCTTTCCTACTTCATAACTGTAATTTTGCTACTGTTCTGAATTGTAATGGAAATATCAGATATACAGGATGTATTTTCATTGTTACAAAGGGGTCGTGACCCACAGGTTGAGAACTGCTGGTCTAGATCAACCAGAAATAGAAGAGAAGGGATGCAGACAAGTTTAATCAGAAATGAAAAAGGAGATATGACAGCTGATAACAAATAAATACAAAATGTCATCCAAGACTATGAAACCTTCTATGAATACAAACTAGGAAATCCAGAAGAAATAGATAAATTTTAAAATACTCAACCTGCTAAACTTGAATCATGAAAAAAGAGAAATTCTGAAAATACCAATAATCTGTATTTAAATTGAAACAGTAATAAAAAATCTCAAAGGGGGTAAAAATGCAGACCAGATGGATTTGCAGCCAAATTTTACCAGATCTACAAAGAAAAACTGGTATCTAACCTAATGAGATCATTCCATAACATTGAGAAGGAGGGAATCCTAACTCATTCTGTGAAGCCAATATCATCCTAATACCAAAGCCAGGAGAGGACACAACAAAAAAAGAAAGCTGCAGACTATCCCTCTCATGAATATAGAAGCAAAAATCCTCAACAAAATACTATCACACTGAAGCCATTGGGATTCAAAAAGATAATTCACCATGACCAAATGGGTTTCTTCCCAGGGATGCAAGGATGGTTCAACATACATAAATAAATGTGATTCATCATATAATCAAAATTAAAAACAAAAATCATATGATCATCCTCAATAGGAACATAAAAAGCATTCAATAAAATCCGGCACCCCTACATGATAAAAACCCTCAACAAACTAGGCATAAAAGGAACACAGCTTTAAGTGATAAAAGCCCCAGATGACAAAACACATACAACACAGCCAACATCACACTGAATGGGGAAAATCTGATAGCATAAGAACCAGAACAAGACAAGGGTGCCCACTTTCACCATCTTTATTCACAACAGTCCTGGAAGTCCTAACTAGGGGGTGATCCAGTGAGAAGAGGAAATAAAGGGCATTCAAATCAAGCAATAGGAGGCCAAACTATCCTTGTTTGGGTATGATACTACATCTAGAAAACCGTAACAACTCCACCAACACACTCCTAGAATTGATAAATAAATTCAATAAAATTTCAAGTTACAAAATGTACATACATCAGTAGCATTTCTATGTACTAATAATAGTGAAGCTACTACAGTCAAAAAAACACCTGCATCCACATATTTATCACAACACATTTCACAAAAGCAAAAAAAGCATTAAAAGGAGTGAAATAATATCTTTTACAGTAATTTGCATGGAGCTAGAGACTGTTATCTTAAGTATCTCAGGAATGGAAAAACACACACCACATGTTCTCCCTTGTAACTGGGAGCTAAACAAGAGGTATACATGGTCATAAAGTGGTATAAAGAACACTGAATTCCACAAAGAAGGGAGTTTGTAGGAGTGCGAAGCATAAAAATCTACTTATGTACAACATACACTCTTCTGGTGATGAGTACAATAAAAGCCTTAACTTCAGCATTAAATGATAATCCTTTATCCATGCTAAAAAAACAAACGAACAAAAAAACACTTGTATTCCCTAAATATTTGAAACAGAAGAAAGAAATAAGAAAATACGTTTTCTGGCTCGGCACCTGTGGCTCAACGGGCTAAGGCACCAGCCATGTACACCTGAGCTTGCTGGTTTGAAACCAGACTGGGCCCACCAAACAACAATGACTGCAACCAAAAAATGGCTGGGTGTTGTGGCGGACGCCTGTAGTCCCAGCTACTTGGGAGGCTGAGGCAGGAGATTCACTTGAGCCCAGGAATTGAAGGTTGCTGTGAGCTGTGATGCCACACCACTCTACTCAGGGTGACAGCTTGAGGCTCTGTCTCAAAAAAAAAAAAAAAGAAAATAGGTTTTCTATCAATAGAGTTGAATATAGTAAATATTTTTTTAAATGTCAATATCCTTGTATTGGTACTACGTTAATAGCCAAATAGTCTTTATTTCTTCTCTTATATGACAAATATCTTGTATTACTTTGTGTTATTTTTATTTTTTTCCTAAAAATTATTTTAAAAATGTACAGCACCTTTCATAAGAATTGTGGTGCAAAATAAGTGACCTTATCTGTGTAAGAGAGTATGGTGCCAGCACATAGTAAGTGCTCGATATATGTGAACTATTTTTGATATCAACATTTTGTGTTATTTCACTCAATAATAATCCATGGTATTTTAAGGTAAATAAGCCTACAGATTCAGTTGATTTTTAAAATAAAACACTAGAAATAATTTTTAGGGCATTTCCATGAAGTAAATGAAACACTAATGTCTTGAGTTTTGTTGTGAAGTTGATGACTTTTGCTACGTTGAACTGGGGAGGATGCTACACACACTAAGAGGTTAATTATTATTTTTATTGTGGTAAAACAATATGTAACATAAAATTTACCACTGCAAACATTTTTAGGTGAAAATTTAATTGACATTAAGTACATTCACATTGCCATGAAACCATCACCAGCGTTCTACTCCAGGATCTTTTCATCTTCCTAAATAGAAACTTTGTGACCCTCAAAACAATGACTCTCTATTCTCCCTCCTTTTCAGTTCCCAACAACCACCATTCTATTTAGGTTTCTATGAAACTGACCACTTTTTGTTTCTCATATAAATGAAACAGCAAAGTATCTGTCCTTTAGATTGCCTTATTTCAAGGGTCATCCACATTGTAGCATATCAGAACTTCATTTCTTTTTAAGGGTGAGTAATATTCCACTGTGCATACTTACTGCATTGCTTCTCTGTTCATCTGTCAATGGATCTTGGGTTGCTTCTGTCTTTTGGCTGTTGTGAATAATGCTTCATATGAATCACTGTATAAGCATCTAAGTTTCAGCTTTCAATTGTTTGGATTATATTCACATCGGTGAAATTTCTGATTATTATAGTAGTTTAATGTAAAATTCATTGGGGAAATTTCCATACTATTTTCCAAAGTCACTTCATCATGTTCCAAATATCTCCACATTTTCCCCAACCTTCATAACTTCCTGGGAATGTTTTAGCTATGATAGTCATTCTAAGGCAGTAATTCTTAACCTGTGGGTCGTGACCCCCCAGCCCTTTCACAGGGGTCACCTAAGACCATCAGAAAACACATTACAATTCATAACAGTAGCAAAATTACACTTATGAAGTAGCAACAAAAATAATTTTGTGGTTGGGGGTCACCACAACATGAGGAACTGTATTAAAGGGTTACGGCATTAGAAAGGTTGCGAACCACGGTTCTAAGAGGTATTAGATGGTATTTAATTTAGGTTTTGATTTTCATTTTTTAATGATTATTGATATTGATCATCTTTTCACAGAAGGATCATCTGTATACCTTCTTTATAGAAATGTCTACTCAAGTTCTTTATCCACTTTTAAATTAAGTCATTTGTCTTTTTATTGTTGAATTGTAAGAGTTTTATGCACTTAATATTCAAAGACCAATCAATATACTGCCCTTTTTAGAAAAGGTTGTGAAATAAATGTTTAAGTGTAAATAAAACAAAAATAAATATGTTTTCTCTACATCTTAATGTGAATGGAAGAAAATGAATAACTTGTTTCCTTTTAAGGGAGATAAAATGAAGCTGGATAGACTTTTTGGGACCCTAAATATAACCACATATAAAAATTCTACAGTTCATTTTCTACCGAGGTCCACTGATTATCTTCATCAGATTCCAATTTCCAAATTTTGTCTATGTATCTCATTAATCATGCCCATTTCCTGTGGTCCTGTGTGTATATATGATTAAAGATAGTAAATAAATGCTGGTGATATTTCCCAATTAAGAAATGGATTGTTTAAGACACTATCAATGGCCTTTTCTGGGGTAATACAGCTTGAATATTATTTCATTGGTTCTTCATCTTATGACTGCACATAAGACATTTAACTAATCTTATCTTCCCCTAAAACAATTTAAATGTATTATTTTTCTTTATCTAAACAACCACATATATTCCTCCAACACCACCATATATTACTCATGATAAAATACATTCGAGGGTCTTTTTATAAACTGTAGTTCCTATTATATTAACAGAGTTCCCTTCTCCACATGGCATGACAGGCGGGTGTTGATGCAAACAGCTTTCACTAGAAAGCTTTGTATGGAAGAGTCAGGCGTCTCTCATCTCAAATCCTGTCTCCTGCCTATGGCTATACCACCCTGAATGCACCCAATTTTGTCAAATTCTGTCTTTCCCTTTGCTATATGCTCCACATACAAGTGATTTAACTTCTCTAAACCTTAAATTCCATTCTTCCAAGATGTAGATTTTAACACTCATTTCATAATGTTGTTATGAAAAATTATCAGTTTTACCATGTTTGACAACAAAGGCACAACATATATTAGTTATCATCTCTGACTTTTCACCTGTACCTTAAACCTATGAGTTAACATGTACTCCTGGTATTAGAAAAAAAAAATGCATACTAATCTTTTGGACATTAGAATGAGGACTATAAAACTTTATAAGATAATATTTTGTGTGCTTTGGAATTAGTAATGAGCAACTTCATGCAAGAAATGACAGGCCCAGTGCTGACCACACATCCTAGAACAAAATCCTTTTACAAGGAAAGAGGTCATAAATAGAATTCCTACAGATTTGTTGTTTAAGGCTTGTTACTAGTCTGACAACTGTTCTCAATTTGCCTGGAAATTCTAGTTTAAACCTACTTTCTCCATGCATTTATTTGTAGAAATCCTTCAAATTTTAAAAAATGCCCTAATTATCACAAGATACCAGAAAAGGAAAAGTAAAATAAACAGAAAAAAGAGAAATAGTAAAAATAACTCAACAAATAACACTGAGAACGGGAAATAAATTTAAAAAATTAAATAAATAAAAACAAAAGATTTTTCATCCAAAAAAAAAAAAAATTCAACAATATTGCGAAGCGTCTAGCAAAACTGACAAAGAAAATAGAAGACACAGATCACCAATAGCAGGAATAAACCAGGTATACATTACAGTTCCTGCAGCCACTATAAACAATTAATGTTTATAAATTTAACAACTTAGAAAGAAGTCCAATTTTCAAAACACAAATTATTGAAAATCATGTTGAAATACATAACTTGTCTTATAATGATACTCTGACCATAAATAAGTCAAATAGGTAATTAAAAAGCTCCCCAAATGATATCAGAAATTTTATCAAATATTCAAAGAATTAAGACCAATTTTGCTCAATTGTTTTCTAAGACAGAGTAAGAAAGGACTGTTTTCAATTCATTTTTCCTTATTAACTTGACATCAAAATGAGAAAAAGATAGTCCAAAAAAAGAAGGCTACAAAACAATATCTTAAATAAATATGAGAACCAAAATCCCTCAACAAAGTATTGACCAATAAATCCACCAATGCATAAAAATAATTATACACCATGATCAAGAGAAATGTATTTCAGGTATTCAGGGTTGTACAATATTCAAAAAGTGATCAATGGAATCCACCATGGCAACTAAGAATAATGTTATCATTATAGTAATTAATACAGAAAAAACATTTGGAAAAAAATCAATGCCTATTTAATATAGACATTCTCAGAAAATTAGAAATAGAGAACTTCCTAAACTTGATTTAAAAAAAAAAAATCACCAAAAAACTCCCACAACTAATAGCATACTTAGTGTTGAAATACTGAATTCTTTTCCTCTGAGGTCAGGAACATGGCAAGAGTAGTCACTCTCATCACTCTCTTTCTACACAGTATTGAAAATTCCAGCCAACACAGGAAGGCAAGGAGCATAAATAAAAAAAATACATATTTCAAAGAAATGAAACTATCCCTGTTTGTACACAATACTGTTTACAACATACAAAAAGCCAAAGGATTCACAAAAATACTCCAAAAATAATGAATACTGTAAGTTTTCAGGATCTTACAAGATCAACCTTAAAAAACTAATAATTCCATTTCTATATACTGAGAATGAACATACAGAAACTGAAATTAAAAAGATCACTTATGACCACTTAAAAAAATTAAATACTTATGTTTAACCTTTACTAAACACACATAGGATCTATATGCTGAAAATTTTATGCTGATTAAAAAGAAATATTGTGTTCGTGACATAGTAAAGATACTAATTCTGCCCAGATTATCTATAGTTTTGAAGCAATTCCTATCAAGATGTCAATAGAATTCTTTTTTTTTTTAAGACACAGGTAGCTTGCGGTAGGGGCAAGATGGCCAACTAGAAGCAGCTCCCGAGAGAGAGGCTCCTGACCAAGGAGAAGGATAACATCCAGAAAATACCCAGTTGAGCTGAAGACTGGGAGCCCAGCCAGAGAGAAGTGATAGCTGCAGATTACCTCCACTGAGGCAAGCTGTGACTCTAAGAGAGCAAGCTTCAGGTACAAAATTCATCTGAAAGGAAAAGTATACATCCCCTCCCCCAAGAAATCTGTGGTCTTTTTTGCTTTCTGTTTCTGTTCTTTTTTTTCTCTTCATCTACTCCTGTGGGCTTTCTATAGACGAACAGGGAACTGTGGACCTCTTGTCCCACCCCATGGGAGAGTGCTGTGGGAAGTGCAGATTACTCCCCGCTGTGACTCTGAACACTCTGCTAGGCAGAAAATTTGAACTAAAGTTTTTCCAACCATTCTGAACTTCCCTACCCTTCCCCCCTTACCTGACAAACCAGAAGCCTAACCCCTTTGAGATTGTGGGAGGAGGTTCTCGAGCAGCACCTCCACTCTCTGTCTGCTAGAACAAGTGCCTCAACCGGCAAAGGATTCCGGGTGCCACACCAAGCCTCCCCCTCCCCAACGGCAAGCTGCAGCCTGGAACCATAGTGTATACCCTGCCAGGCCGCGCAGCCTTGGGACCGAGGCTCGCCCCACTCCAGGGGCTACAGCAGCGGGAGCCACACCACTGTGGGCTGTGCCACCTCAGGACCCAGGCCTGCCTCCTTCCCTGGACACCTGCAGACATGAGAGATCTCACCAGGAGTCGCGCTGCCTCCACACTCAGGCCCGCCCCACTGCTGAGATGCCGGCGGGCATGAGTGACCTCACCATGGTCCGTGCTTTCTAGGCACCCAGGCCTACCCCCCCTCAGTGACACCAGTGGCCGTGAAAGACCCCACAACAGGCCGGGACACCTTGGTACATAGGCCTGCCCCACTCTAGGGAATATGGTGTGCGTGAGCAACCCCTCTGTGGTCCGTGTTGCCTGGGCACCCAGGGCCACCCAAATTCAGGGACTGCGGCTGGGGTGAGCAACGCTGCCAGGGGCTGCACTGCCTTGACACCCAGGCCCGCCCCACTCCAAGGACTCCTGCAAACGCACAGGACTCTGCTGCAGGCCACACTGCCAAGACCCCCAGCCTGCCTTGGCCAGTGCTGCCACAGCCAGGGTCTCTGGTAGCTACACAACCCGCATCCTCCATCCAGTGCCCTCCCTGCTTCCTCACCAGCACCGTCCATCTGCCCAGGGACTCAGGAAGCCATGCAACCCTGCGCCCTCCGTCCGAGGCCCTCCCTACCTATCTGCAGAGCACTCCGCCCCATCAGACTCTGCTGGAGCCACCCACTCTCGTTGCCAGTGCACTGGAAGCCAGGAATTTCCAGAAACGTGGGCACCATCCCCAGCCCTGTTGCTGGACCCGTGTGTGACATACTCCACTCTGGAGCTGCTCCCACAGTCACAACTCCCTGACTGGAGCAGCCCCAGAGGAGCTACACTAGGTCACTGCCTACAAATATCTTCCAACAATGGAGTGATCCCTCCAGGGTTTAATCTTGGAGAGACACCTCCCCATCTTTGAGGACGGCCAGAGGAAATGGCGAAAAATAATCATGGGGTGGATTCAATGGAAAAACACTGGCAATATGAATAATCAGAGCAGGTAAACACTGGCAATATGAATAATCAGAGCAGATCAACTTCCCCCCAGTGATAAGGCAGACACCACATAAGATCCCATGCATAAACAAATGGCTGAGATGTCAGAAATTGAATTCAGAATCTGGACAGCAAATAAGAACAACAGAATGGAGGAAAAGATGCAACTAGAATTTCAAGCAGTAATCCAAAAGATGTCTCAAGAATTCAGCGAATTCAAAGACAAAATGACCAAAGATTTTGACGCATTGAGACAAGAAGTAGCAGCCCTCAAAGATCTGAGAAACACAGTAGAATCCCTCGGCAACAGAATAGAGCAAGCAAAAGAAAGGATTTCTGACATTGAAGACAAAGCTTTTGAACATTCTCAAACCTACAAAGAGGAAGAGAAATGGAAGGCAAAAATGAACCATTCCCTCAGACAGCTCTGGGATAACTTGAAGAAAACTAATATTCACCTTATAGGGATAACTGAAAATGACAAAGTGGTGTCACAAGGCACAGAGTCTCTTCTTTATGACATTATGAAAGAGAACTTTCCAGACATGCCAAGAAATTCTGAAATTCAGATAGCAGACTGTTTCAGAACTCCAGCACGACTCAACCCAAAGAAGTCATTACCCAGGCACTTCATAATTAAGTTCACTAAAGTCAATATGCAGGAGAAAATTCGCAAAGCAGCCAGATGTAAGAAATCCATCAACTACAAGGGGAAGAATATTAGAATAACTGCAGATCTCTCTGATCAAACCTTTCAAGCTAGAAGAGAATGGTCATCAACTTTCAATCTCCTAAAACAAAATAAATTTCAACCTAGGATCCTATACCCAGCTAAACTGAGTTTCATTTATAAGGGAGAAATTAAATACCTTAATGGCACACACATGTTGAAGAAATTTGCAATAACTAAACTAGCTCTCCAAGATATTCTCAGACCTATTCTCCATAATGACCAGCATAATCCTTCACAAAAGTAAACTCACCCAGAAACTTTTTATCAAATTCCAACTTCTACAGTGATGAAAGGATTAAAAATGTCCACTGGACTTTCTAAAGATTTAT
>CAUYRH010059027.1:0-20944 GCA_963574655.1 Perodicticus potto
CTCAGGCTGGTCTCAAACTCGTGAGCTTGACTTTGGCCTACACAGGCAGGCAGAGCAGTGAAACTTGGCCCACAACGGAACATGGGTACCTTTCTTGGGACTCATCTTGTGGACTTGTGTGTCCAGCCACCTGTATTAGGATTACAGGCGTGAACCACCACGCCTAGCTATTTTCTTTTCTTTTCTTTTTATTTTTGTAGAGACAGAGTCTTCCTTTATCACCCTTGATAGAGTGCTGTGACGTCACAGCTCACAGCCACTTCCAGCTCTTGGGTATAGGCAATTCCCTTGCCTCAGCCTCCCAAGTAGCTGGGACTGAGGGCACTTGCCACAATACTCAGCTATTTTGTTGTTGTTGTTGCAGTTTGGCCGGGGCCAAGTTTGAACCCGGAACCCTCGGTCTATGGGGCCAGCGCCACACGCACTAGGCCACAGGCGCCACCCTATTTTCATTTTTTTTTTGAGACAGAGCCTCAAGCTGTCACCCTGGGTAGAGTGCCATGGCATCACAGCTCATAGCAACCTACAACTCCTGGGCTCAAGTGATTCTCCTGCCTCCACCTCCCAAGTAGATGGGACTACAGGCACCCGCCACAATGCCAGGCTATTTTTTGGTTGGAGCTGTTATTGTTGTTTGGCGGGCCCGGGCTGGATTCAAACCTGTCAGCTCAGGTGTATGTGGCTGGCGCTTTAACCACTTGAACCATAGGCGCCGAGCCAATTTTCATTTTTTTTTTTGACAGGGTCTCAGTTTGTTGCCCAGGCTGAAGGGTGATCATAGCTCACTGCAGTCTCGAACTCCTGGACTTAAGTGATCCTCCTTTCTCACCCTTTCAAGTAGCTGGAACTGTAGGTACATGCCATCACTATGCCTGGCTAATTTTCTTTCTTTTTTTTTTTTTTTTTGAGATAGATTCTCAATTTGTTGCCCTCAGTAGAGTGCTGTGGCATTACAGCTCACAGCAACCTCAAACTCTTGGGCTCAAGTGATTCTCTTGCCTCAGTCTCCCGAGTAGCTGGAACTAAGATGCCCAACCCAACACCCGGCTATTTTTTTTTTTTTTTTTTTTTATTCAGAGACTCATTATGTCGCCAACAGTTGAGTGCATGGTGTCACAGCTCACAGCAACCTCAAACTCTGCCCACCACAATACCCGGCTACTTTTTTTTGCAGATTTTGTTGTTTTTTAGCTGGCCTGGGCCGGGTTGAAACCCGCCAGCCTCAGTGTATGTAGCAAGCGCCCTACCCACTGAGCTATGGGTGCCACCCAAAAATATTAAAAGAAAAAAAAAGACTCTGGGCTCAGCGCTGTAGCTCAAGGGGCTAAGGTGCCAGCCACATACACTAGAGCTGGAGGGTTCGAATCCAGCCCTGCCAAACAACAATAACAACTACAACCAAAAAAAAAATAGCCGGGCTTTGTGGAGAGTGCCTATAGTCCCAGCTACTTGGGAGGCTGAGGCAAGAGAATCAGTTAAGCCCAGGAGTTGTAGGTTGCTGTGAGCTGTGATGCCACAGCACTCTACCCAGGGTGACAGCTTGAGGCTGTGTCTCAAAAAAAAAAAAAAAAAGACTCTGAGCACAATGTATTGCCCAAGGTAAGCACTCAGAGAAGTTAGCCTGGAGGTACGATCCTGGGAGTGGGGTGAGGAGCAGGATGAAGCCCTACACTCTCAGCTTGCTTTTGCAGGCCCCAAGGAATTGCCCCCTGACTGCCAAGGTGGGAACCTGGGTGTTGCTGCAGAGGTTCCAGGAGTGAGCCCTCTCAGGGAGAGTTACCCCTTCCTGAAGCCTCAGCTGGAAAGCAATGCTCAACAGGCTGCGGACTCCAAACGCCTCTTCCACCACTCTTTCATGGCCACAGTGACCATCAGTGACATTCCAGGCAGCCCTCAGGAGGCCCCCATCCCTAACTCTGACCCACGTGAACCAGCGCCATAAACATCCAATAAATGTCTCTGAATCATCCCCTTCTGGAGTCTCTTTTCAGTGAAAAGTGAGAGTGGAATGCTCAAGGGACTTGGGAGCCTCAGGGGATAAATGAGGACTTTTCCAAGAAAGGTATCCATGTTCTGTTGTGGGCCAAGTTTCACTGCTCTGCCTGCCTGTGTAGGCCAAAGTTAGACAGTAGGGGAAAATCACCAGTAACAAGTCCCTGCAATCAGGTAGAAACAATCAGAAGAGCCCTTCACCCAATAGGGAGTCAGAGAACTCTGATTTTGTTTCCCTGTGCCAAAATAGGTGCATTTAGGAGTCTCTGGAAAGATGAGTAGCCCCCGGAGAAGGATGATCCCTGCCTCTCCAGCAGCTCTGCCCCATGCTGGAGCGAGCAACATACCAATGAACAGAATGAGAGCGAGTCTGGTGTGCACAGGACTCAGCCATCATTCGATTTCTAAGGTGGATGAAAGAATTAATAAGCGAGTGAATGAATGATTATCAGACTGAACACGGGTCCAGAGGGTGGACTTGGTCACCGTGTGATGAAGCCCCTTAGTCTCTCTGAGCCTTTAGTTCCCTTGCTGGATTATTGCATGTGTTCAAAGAGGCGATGGATTTAAACTCTGTTCATAAATATAAAAGTGCTAAAAGACTTTTAAAATGACAGATGGATGTTTTTCAGTATAACATTGTCATTAATGAGAGGGCAGGTAGTGAAAATAAGATGGAGTCAGTCAGGCTAGGGCTTACACAGCACAGCTGGTCTGGTTGGTTTAGGTCCTATGTGACCTTCGCCTCATATTTTCCATTATTGTTGTTTTGTAAATCTAGCTCCAACCATAAAGATGTATATCTTGAGTAGTTTAGGACAACTGATTTAGGAGATAAACTTTTGAATTGGAAAGTGTTGCAATCGGTCATGGATTATTGTTTATTATTGTTTAAGATAAGGATTAATATGGTTTGTGCTTTGAACATTTATGTATAAAACTGTGATTTTGGAAATGAAAGGGCAGAACAGATTGGAGAGATTACTCTAGCTGTTCTCGGGACTGCTGGCTCTCTGACAATAAACCTTCTTGGACCTAATCCCGGGCTATGCATTGGCCTGACAGCGACAGGCACTCAGACCCTCTTTGTCCAGTAACAATTAGGAGCAGGAAATCTGGAGCCAAACACTTGTTAAAATCCCATCCCTGTCACTTACTTGCAAGTGAGCCTCTGTACCTTGGTCCTCTTCATCCTTGTAGTCAGGGATAATAGTAGTACCTACCTCATAGGGTTTGGGAAAGGATTATTTAGTCCATGTTAGTACTTAGAATAGTGCTGGCAAACAGAAAGCACTATGTGTTAGCTCTTATTGCATCTTAGCATTTTTTTTATTAGTAAGCTGATTATAGAGGAATCTTAGGGCAGGGTGCTAATTGCCACCCCTCTCTCCCAGCTCACCTAACTTTGGCAGTGACTTTAGGTTTTGCCTTGTGTGTGTGAGGCAAGAACCATGGAGACTCGGAAGCTACCCAAAGCAGCTCTTGACATTTCATTCAGTGACATGACCTGCTGCTGGCTTTGGTAACAGTGAAATGGTCACTCTTAGAGATCTATGGTTAAACCAGCAAAGGGCACATGATGGGATGGCAAGACAGGGTGAGCCACACACAGAAGAATCCTAGATGGAAGTCAAGAGACTTTGGTTCTGGTCTTACATTATTTATGTGTGTGTGTGTGTGTGTGTGTGTGTGTGTGTCTTTATTTATTTATTTATTCATTTATTATTATTGTTTTTTTTTTTTTTTTGTAGAGACAGAGTCTCACCCTATAGCCCACAGTAGAGTGCCGTGGCGTCACACAGCTCACAGCAACCTCCAACTCCTGGGCTTAAGCGTTTCTCTTGCCTCAGCCTCCCGAGTAGCTGGGACTACACGCACCCACCACAACGTCCGGCTATTTTTTTGTTGCAGTTTGGCCGGGGCCAGGTTTGAACCCTCCACCCTCAGTATATGGGGCTGCGCCCTGCCCACTGAGCCACAGGCGCCACCCTATTTTTATTTTTTTGAGACAGAGTCTGGGTAGAGTGCTGTGGCATCTTAGCTCACAGCAACCTCAAACTCTTGGGCCCAAGAGATCCTCTTGCCTCCCAGCCTACCGAGTAGCTGGGACTACAGGTGCCCACCACAACGCCTGGCTAGTTTTTCTATTTTTAGTACAGACGGAGTCTCGCTTTGCTCAGGTTGGTTTCAAACTCCTGAGCTCAGGCAATCTGCCAGCCTCAAATTCCCAGAGTGCTGGGATTACAGGCAGTAATCTTCAGGTAGAGCCACTGTGCCTGGCCTATGTGAGTGGTCTTTTAGTTTCAGCACTCCTTTTTTATTTTTTTTTGGAGACAGAGTAGAGTGCCATGGTGAGTAGCATGCCTGGATAGAGTGCCATGGTGTCACAACTCACAGCAATCTCAAACTCTTAGGCTTAAGCGATTCCCTTGCCTCAGCCTCCCAAGTAGCTGGGACTACAGGCAGTTGTTACAACGCCTGGCTATTTTAGAGTTGGGATCTCGCTCTAGCTCAGGCTGGTCTTAAACTCAGGAGATACACCCACCTCGGCCTCCCAGAGTGCTGGGATTACAGGCGTTAGCCACCGCACTTGGCCTAATTTTCAGCACTCTAAACTCAGCACCTTTGTCTGCTCATTGTACACTCAATGGTATCTTTTCTGTGCCAGGGCCCATGTAGGTTTCCAGAAACAGAGGGAAATCAGACACAGCCCCTGCCCTTAAGGGTCTCATATGAAGGGCAAGGTACAAATGGCCAGCGGACCCAATGGTGGCCCTTCATGCAACTATAGGGAAGAAGTGATGTTTGAGCTGAATCATCAAAGATGATTCAAAGTTTCCAGGAAAGACAAGGTCAGAAGACATTACAATCAGAGTACAACCTGTTCAAAAACAGTGAGAGGCAGCTTCGTGTGTCCCAGGAACTGCAAGTTATTAGCTGTAGATAAAGCTTAGAGTACTTTGTGTATGTGATGGGGGAGGTTTAGTCACTGACTCTCCGTGACCTTGCACAGACCCAATCCCTTCTCTGTCCTTGGTATCCTCATTGGTAAAATTCAGTTTTTCTCTGAACGTTTTTTGTGCTGGGTCTTACAAGGGAGGGCTGGGAGATTACAAAGAAGAAACCGACAGTGCCCTTGTCACAGTCAAATGGGGGAGCCGATCTGGAAATTGTAAAACGCAAACGGTTCTCAAATTTTAGGCTGCATCAGAATCAGCTGGAAGGGCTTGATGAACAACAGATTGCTGCCCCCACCCCAGGTCTGATTCTGTAGGTCAGGAGTAACTCCCCAGAATTTGCATTTCTAATAAGTTCCAGGTGATGCTGAGGCCTGGTCTGGGACCACCCTTTGAGCATAACTGGCCCTGCAGAACAAAGACAGGCTTTGAGGACCCAGAGTAGACAGGGGAGCCGAGACCTCACATAGAGCAGCGCCCTGAAGACCTGGTAGAATTTCCCCAACAGGTGGAGAACAGAACTGTGTGTGTTGTTTTTGCTGACCTGCTATCCCAGGGCTCATGAAGCGCCTCCCTGCCCCCCATGTTTAGCTCCTCGCCTTTGAATGCCACCGTTCCTCAGAGCCGGCTCTCACTGGAGTTGGCTAGTCTGAGTCCTGCATTTGAAACAAACTGCCCACCCTGAGCGACAGAGCCCCTCCCCCAGGGCAGCCAGGGAGGGAGGAAGCCGGGTGGGCTGACGCACAAACTGCAAGTCTGAGCTCACCGCTGCTCCCAAGCACGCATCGACCAGCAATTATTTCTTGTAAATTGCTTTCCTGGTTATGTTCAGAACATGTGAGTGTGCCTGCCTGAGAACAAACAGAGGTTACAGGGCGGGCGGAGGTGGCTAGCTGGGGGGAGTGGGCTCCAGATGGAGAGGAGCCTGAGTCTGAATCTTCACCTGAGAATTAGAGAATATTGAATTTTGAAACTTGGAAATGTTAGAACATACTAGTCTCCTTTACAGCTCTCCTGCCACATAATTTTTCTCTCCGCAGACATTTGCATTTGTTCTTTGAACATTGATTAGCAATGATTTTCTGCCAGCATCTGGGCTAAATGAGTCCCTGTCTTTAAGGAGCTCATGGTTACAGGCATTTATAGAAGGTCCCTAAACTAGCCAACGACTTCAGGAAGGCTTCCTGGAGGAAGTAATGCTTGAATTAAGTCTTGAAAGACCCAGTGACAGCTGAAAGGGGAGGAGGGTCTGTGGTATGAGATGAGGAACAGCATTCAAGGCACAAGGAACAGCATATACAAAGGCCCATAGCTAAGAGAAAGCACATGGTTATTTCAAGTAACAATAAATAGCTCAGTTTGAGTAGACACTAGATTCAAGGTGGGGAATGGCAAGAGATGAAGCTGGAAGAGTAGAAAAACCAAGTCCTGAAGGCTCTGCCATGTTAAGGGACTTAGTCTTGGCTGAGCACAGTGGCTCATGCCTGTAATCCTAGCTCTCTGGGAGGCCAAGAAGGGTGTATTGCTTGAGCTCAGAAGGATTTTGAGATTGCAGTGAGCTATGATGCCAGGGTGCTCTAAACAGGGCAACAGAGTGAGACTCTGTCTCAAAAAAAAAAAACAAAAAAGAGGAACTTGGTCTTTATCCTGAGGGCAAAGGGGAGCCATAGTTTAGGGTTCTAAGCACAGAAAGGAACTCAGCACCTATGTGATTGCTTGCTCTCATGTTCTCTGTGACTGAAGTAAAATTTGTTACCCAGGATTTCTTGCTGCCTTTGGGGCCTATTGAACACCAGCCCTTTTGGCTCCTGATACTTCAGAAGTCTGAAGGACAGGATGGCTCGTGTGCCCACAAAAAGTGACTCAGGACCCAAACATCTCTCCCCTTGTCAGGAAGAGGAAGAGACCCTTTTACTGCCTGGTTTGTGACACTGCCCTTCCTGGTCTGCACCCAGTTAGCTCAGGCACCAGAGCATGGAACAACTGAAGCCAGGCCACAGACTAGACGCCCAAGAAAGCCACGTATGTGCCGTGCTCTGTCTCTAACTCTCAGATCTCACCTGTATACCTGGGAGTCTCATGTCAGGTTCAAATCAGCCCAGTTGTGCACTTCCCAATGATTCAGGGGTCAATTCAATGCTTTCAAATTCATGGTTTATTTGGAATTCAAATCAGGAAAGGAAAGGAATCCACAAGCCAACAACCATGCATATATATATACAACACACACACAAGGTGGTAATCAGAGGGGGGGATGAAATGGTGAGTAGGTCAGAAGACGAGCATGCTGACAGTGGAAACCGGCAGCAGCTGGGGACAGGGTCACTGCTCTTCTCGGGCAGAGCTTCAGGCAGCTGCTGCCAACATGTTGACATATGAGAGACATCAGAGTTTTCACAGGCAGAGTTTCTGCAGGCCTCTGGCCCATGGGCAGTTTCTTTGCTATTTTTTTTTTTTTTTTTTTGGCTCTCCACAGGAGTGTTCGTAATCATTATCTCAGCCACCTTTTGGCTTTACTTTCTTGTCAAATTGTGAGGATGCCCCGCCACAGGTTATCACCTCCATTATATATTTGTTTATCAGCATATTTAACTGTGGGGTGAGCCACTTGTCATTAGTAACTCCAGTTTTGAGACATTAAGGATCACAAAACATTATATATCACTCTAGCTGTCTAGCTGGGCATGGTGGCTTATGCCTGTCACACACCTTCTCTGACCCTTCCTGGGAAGGTAGGTGCTAAGGTGGGAGTTCAAGACCAGCCTAGGCGACATAACAGACCCTATCTCTAAAAAACAATTTTTTTTAAAGGCTGGGCAAGGTGATTCATGCCTGTAATCCTAGCAGTCTGGGAAGCCAAGGGGGGTGGCTTGCTTCAGCTCAGGAGTTCCAGACCAGACTGAGCAAGAGCAAGACCCTATCTCTAAAAATAGCCCAGTGTTGTGGTAGGCACCTGTAGTCCCAGCTACTCAGGAAGCTGAGGCAAGAAGATTGCCTGAGCCCAAGAGTTTGAGGTTGTTGTTCAGAGAGAATACCCAGGAAAAGTAAAGTCTGGAAAAAAAAAAAAAAGGGTTCCACAGAAGCCCAAGGACACACCTGCAAGGTCCTCTCCATGGTAACCCAGCTCTTAAGAATTTGTAAAACTTAGCTTCCTGGGTCCTTGAAACTAACGCTTGCTGCTTGCTTCCACTTCTGTAAATCCTGCATGTGACTGGACACCTCCAATGAGAGGTAATATGGTCATTCCTTTATCTGGCTACTTGTAAGTCCAATAAAAGGACCGGGACGGAGCTGATCGTGGAGCTTGGCTGTTTTGGATTCTAGTCTGCTTCATCTCCACTGCTGAAATAAAACCCCTTCCTTTTCTGTCTTCAGTGGGGTGACTCTTTTATTCCGCCAGACCTAGATTCCTGCCACACTGTGAGCTATGATGCCATGCCACTCTACCAAGGGTGACAAAGTAAACATTTAGACATTACCTAAAAATAATCATTTTCAAATAAATAAACATTACATATCACTCTCAAGTGCGGGACACTCACAGGGGTGTGAATGGGGCCTTACACACCTCTGTCCCTTAAAGATCAAGGCCACTCAGCTGTTGACTGAAGGCAAACTATAGGTCCACCTCTGTAGTGTGTAGGTTCAGCCTTTTAGGTCAGAAGATTCCACCCTGCCCTTAGGGCTGATTAGGGATACAAAGGGGCTATGGGGAAGTAGGACAAATGTCTGGCCTCCTAGATAAGAAAGTTAAAAAGGGCCCTGCAACAATGAGTTTCAGGAACCTTGTGACTCAACTAACCAAGTATGTCCTGTTGTGTATAAAATACAGTTCCCAGCTCGTGACACAAAGTAGAATAATGGTCACAAGGTACAGAATGGAGTACATGGCAAAGGTCACAAACATCACAAGATTAATAGTCACCACCATACGATACCTAGAAAATAGCAAGTAACAATTGTTGGTAACGTGTAAAGGAAAATGGGCACATGTGGTTAACTAAGGTAACCTGTAACCAATGCAAAATAGATTAAGAATAAACTCAGGGAATCAGTGAAAGACGCTTACAGATAATCGTAGGGGGAGCTAGGATGAAACACTTAACGCGTACTGGTGTACTGCCTGTGTGTGCAGTCTCCTCTAGCTAGTGGCACCCTCTGCCAGTTTCTCTGGCAAAGTCAATGCTATATAGGCTCGGCGCCTGTGGCTCAATGGGCTGGGGCGCCAGCCACGTACACCTGAGCTGGCGGGTTCGAATCCAGCCCGGGCCCGCCAAACAACAATGACGGCTGCAACCAAAAAATAGCCAAGTGTTGTGGCGGGCGCCTGTAGTCCCAGCTACTTGGGAGGCGGAGGCAGGAGACTCACTTGAGTCCAGGAATTAGGGGTTGCTATGAGCTGTGATGCCACAGCACTCTATCCAGGGTGACAGCTTGAGGCTCTGTCTCAAAAAAAAAAAAAAAAAAAAGTCAATGCTATATTTACTTATTTGTTACTTTTTTTTTTTTTTTTTTTGCAGTTTTTGGCAGGGGCCGGGTTTGAACCCGCCACCTCTGGAATGTGGGGCCAGCGCCCTACTCCTTTGAGCCACAGGCACCACCCTACTTTTTTTTTAAGACCAAGTTTCATTATGTCACCCTCGGTAGAGTGCCGTGGCGATATATCTCACAGCAACCTCCAACTCTTGGGCTTAAGCGATTCTCTTGCCTCAGCCTCCCAAGTAGCTGGGACTATAGGTGTTGCTACAACACTCGGTTATTTTTAGAGATGGGGTCTTGCTCTAGCTCAGGCTGGTCTCAAACTCCTGAGCTCAGGCAATCCGAGTGCCTCCACCTCCCAGAGTGCTAGAATTACAGGTGTGAACCACTATGCCCAGCCCCCATGGTTTATATTAAATAAATTGTGACTTTTCCCCCCTCTGCTGCATTGGAGTCCCAGATGATTTATTTCTACTTCCCCTTATCTTACCTTCACTTTATTTGGCTGAACTTGCTAGTTCTGCTGAGTGACCAGAACAGATCGACTGGACAGCTCCAGGGTCACTTAGACCCCTAACAAGGGCCTTCCTCACTAGGGATGAAAGGTAGAGAGCAATCAGAGAGAGCTCCCCAGCAAATGTGGAAGATGTAGACTAGGGACCATTAGAGCTGCAGAGATTCTAAGGCAGGAGAAAATAGTCTAGAAACCTTCATGGAGAAAGAAGGGATTGAATTTTACCTTTGTGGACTGTGGCAGTACTTGGAGGGCTTCAAAGAGGTAGAGGTAGGCCTCAAAGTGTTCCACGATGTTGACTTTAAGGTTTTTTGGGTTTTTTTTTTTTTTTGAGACAGAGTCTCAAACTATCACCCTGGGCAGAGTGCTGTAACATCACAACTCACAGCAACTTCCAACTCCTGGGCTCAAGAGATTCTCCTGCCTCGGCCTCCCAAGTAGTTGGGATTACAGGCTCCTGCCACAATGCCTGGCTATTTTTCGGTTGCAGCCATCATTGTTGTTTGGCAGGCCCAGGCTGCATTTGAACCAGCCAGCTCAGGTGTATGTGGCTGGCGCCTTAGCTTGAGCCACTGGTGCCCAGCTGACTTTAAGTTTGAAGAGAGTCCCTCTTGTGGCTTCATGAGCTTTAGACACGTAGACCATTCACTAGCCCCACTGCCAACCATGGTCATTCAACCATCTGCGCTTAATATCTTTTGTGTGCCAGGTCTAGCCATGAGCTCTAGGAACAAAGAAAGAATCATTCCTAATTGCTGCCCTCAGGGAACTCTTGGGCAACCAGGAGGAGACTGATAGGTTAAACAGTTACACTGCAGCGTGGAAGCTGCTGGTTTGTTTAGTCAAGCATGAGACAAATGACTGCCCGGTCTAGTGCAGAGAGCTGTTCCAGCGCGGACAGCCGCATCTCCAAGGAGGTTTTTCTTGAGGGAGGAGGGAGCTGCTTTGTGAAACCTTCATCTTCTGAAGCTCCAGCTCAGGGCTCCCAAACCCCGCCCTCCTCCCTGCTGCTGGCGTTACCATGGAGACAGTAAGCTCCTCGCTGCTCCCTGCTGTTCTGCACCCCTCCCCCTTTCCATCTCTTAGTTGTTTACATAGTGGCTGCAGATGCTCCAGGACCTCAAAACTCCCGAATTCCAACCCCCCCGCGAATTATTATCCCATTTGAAATCGGGAAAAACCGAGACCCAAGCTTGGCGCAGCCCATTATTGGCAGGAACCCAAGCACAGATTCCCTCCACCAGGCGCCCCTCTGCGTCACCCACCACCACTCCTGCGGGTGGTTCTTTAGATGCTCCCAGCCACCGAGGCTTATTTTTCCTTTTTTCTTCTTTCTGTATGTTTGGTAGTGTAACTTTTTATTCTAAGGAAATCAGAGCATGTGCTGCCTAAACCTACAGTGCCTTGAAGTTCAGTCTTTACGTTAGTGACTTGAAGTCTATTCTTGGATATGTTGTTTAAGTCCTTTGTGAACTGAAAATAGTACTGGATGATAAAACCTGCGAAAAAGCTATCGCAGAATGTACCAGGCCTGATTATGCTGATGCAACAATGATCACATTTTTGAGCATTGCAATATGCCAAATGCATTCAGAAAAAAACTCACAGAGGACCATGCAGAATTTACACAACAAACACACAGAATTTGGACACATTAGACCAACTAGTTAAAGGTAGACAAGGGTATCAGGCCTGCAAGGTCCTAGCACTCTGAGAGGCTGAGACTGGTGGATTGCTTGAGCTAAGGCGTTTGATACTAGCCCGACCAAGAGTGAGATCAGTCTCTACTAAAAATAGAAAAATTAGCCAGGCATCGTGGCAGGAAACTGTCATCCCAGCTAGTCAAGAAGCTGAGGCAAGAGGATCTCTTGAGCCCAAGAGTTTGAGGTTGCTGTGAGCTATGATGACGTCATTGCACTCTACATAGGGCAATAGAGTGAGATTCTGGCTCCTACCTTGGCATATGAAAAATAACAATTTGTCCTACAAGATAGGGTTCCAATCTTAACCAGCCCATTTTGACCTCTCAAACATTACTTAAACTGAAGATTTAACACCACTCATTCCTACCCATCCTTACAGATGTGAAAGGACTTTGGAAAGTGTGATATGCTCCACAGATATTATTTACTGTTACTAAATTAAGATTGGACAAAGACCTAATTTTTTTCCCCAGGGCTTCTTATTATCTGATTGTTAGATTCTGAAATTTTCTGTTGTTTATGTGATGCTAAAGGTTTGTGATTCTAGAATCCTGAGCTTGACTCTAATCCCAGAATCCTATGAATCTGACATTCTCTGACTCTCTCTAGATGGGAGGGCAAGGTCTGAAAGCCATGGCAGGGCTGGGTGGGGTGGCTCACACCTGTAATCCTAGCACTCTGGAGGCCAAGATGAGTGGATTGCTTAAGCTCAGGAGATCAAAACCAGCCTGAGCAAGAGTTAGGCCCCCATCTCTAAAAATAGCCAGACGTGGTGATGGGTGCCTGCTGTCCCAGGTACTTGGAAGGCTGAGACAAGAGAATAGCTTGAGCTCTGATGACATGAGGGGGGCAAAGTGAAACTCTGACTAAAAAAAAAAAAAAAAAAAAGTAAGCTCGGTGCCTGTAGCACAGTGGTTACAGCTCCAGCCACATACACTGAGACTGACGAGTTCGAACCCGGCCCAGGCCAGCTAAACAACAATGACAGCTATAACAAAAAAATAGGCAGGCGTTGCAGGCGCCTGTATTCCCAGCTACTTGAGAGGCTGAGGCAAGAGAATCAAATGAATCCAAGAGTTTGAGGTTGCTGTGAGCTGGGACGCCATGGCACTCTAAGAGTCTGTCTCAAAAAAAAAAAAAAAAAAAAGAAAGAAAAAGAAAATAAAGGCCAGGGCAGGATGGGGATGTGTTTCAGCAGGAGGGTCCTAGGCTCCTAGGGAGGAGCAGTTGTTCCTGCTGTGTACCACCTGGCCTCATCCATGGAGCTACAGCCTACTTACCCTTGGCCTTACAGCTCATCACCCTTCCTCTAGCCAGCCTTCCTCAGGACTCACCATATGCATTATCCATATTCATTGCACCTTTTTCTTCCATTAAGTCCAATTAAGCCACTTTGCAGATACCATAGGAACCAAACCCTCCCTTGCTCAGTGTGGGCCCATTAGGGACAGCAGAGGAGGCCCCAATTTAGGATGAGTGTACCTATCCCCTCCTCACCCCTACCCTGCAGCTCAAGTACCATCCTCTTAACCGCCTATAGCCCAGATCAAGGTGGCTATAGGAACATTCCTTTCTGCAGGTTCCGGTACACAGTGTTCCCTCCCTGATGGCCTCACAGGCAGCTGCTGACTCAGGTTGCTAATGCACAAGGTACCCATGTATTCAGATGGAGCAGCACCGTGTGTGTGTGTGTGTGTGTGTGTGTGTGTGTGTGTGTGAGCCCACATGCATGGACACCACCAGATCGCCAGCCCTGGGCTGTTGACTTGAGACCTGGGTAGTAGGCCACTACTGTTTACAGGGTTACCCTGAGCTAAGTGCCTTCCTCTTTCTCTAAAAAGAATATTCCAGTCCTACTGTCCTCACCAGGTTGTTTTTAGACTTACAAACAAATATATCAATAAGACATTGTTCAACAATGTCTTGATGTAAAGCGATATGTAAATGCAATGTATTACTAAGACAGATGTCTGTGGTCAGCCCCAGGTGGGGCATCAACCTGCCCAAGCCCAAGCCCACAAACATCAGGAGGATTTGCTGCCTCCTTCAGCTTCCATGTAGCTTGGAATTCCTTCAGACGGGCAAAGTGTTTGTATGTCCACTACAGCCTTGAATGACCCCTGATTAATCAGGTAATATTACATTTTACATGTGGAAAGCCTAGGTCCCTGAAAGCTTTATTTACTGGTTACGCAGATAGTAAATGGGTACACTAACATCCATCTTACGGGAATGGAAGGAACAAATGGACAGAGGTAGTCAGCAAGGATTAATTCCCCGCCACTCCACTCCCCATTAATAGCTCTTGTTGGGAATGTTTGCTTAGCCATGCTGAAAGCTTTTAAAGACTTGTTCACATTCCCTCTGACTCTGGAGCTGGCACCTAACTTCCGGACAATAATCACAATTCTAATTCATCTCAGAGATTGACTGTTCCGTGAACAAATCACCCTTACCACCCCCATCACCATCATCACATTGCTTTTAGCTCACTGGAACCTTGTAAAAGCTCAGCTTACAACATGAGTAAACTGGAGCTCAGAGAGGTTTAGTGGCTGTCCCAAATTCACAAAGCAAGTCTGAACCAGAATCATGTCCAGAGCTCCTGTATCCAGAATATACCCTATCACATGGCCTCTAATTCAAAGAAGCAGAGTAAAAACAGGACATCCAGCATTCGACATAGATTGTCGAGGCAGTAGGAGGGCTTAGCCATCTCTGCATCCTTCCTACCCTTCCACTGATGGGAAAGCTGAGTTCTAGAGAGAAGCGCCCTGCCCAGCCTCGCACAGCACTTCCTGCGAGTCATCTCTGCAATAGCCATGGTTTGCATACAGTTCTTTTGTCTTCAACCTTAGTGATCACACCATTGTGAAGCTCACTTTATTTGATTTATTTATTTTTAAAAATATTTATTTATTTATTTATTTATTTTACTCTGTCTTAGTATGTTGCCCTCAGTAGAGTGCTATGGCATCACAGTTCACAGCAACCTCAAACTCTTGGGCTTAAGCGATTCTCTTGCCTCAGCCTCCAAGTAGCTGGGACTACAGGTGCCAGCCACAAGGCCCAGCTATTATTTTTTCTTTTTTTTTGATTGTAGTTGTCATTGTTTGGCAGGCCCAGGCTGGGTTTGAACCTTCTAGCTCTGGTGTATGTGGCTGGCACCCTAGCCGCTGAGCTAGCTACCAAGCCGTGAAGCTCACCTTAAAGTTGAAGTAACTCAGCTTGGTGCCTGTGGTTCAAGTGGCTAAGGCGCCAGCCGCGTACACCTGAGCTGGCGGGTTCGAATCCAGCCCGGGCCGGCCAAACAACAATGATGGCTGCAACCAGAAAATAGCAGGGTGTTGTGGCAGGTGCCTGTAGTCCCAGCTACTTGGGAGGTGGAGGCAGGAGAATTGCTTGTGCCCAGGAGTTGGAGGTTGCTGTGAGCTGTGATGCCACAGCACTCTACCCAGGGTGACAGCTTGAGGTTCTGTCTTGAAAAATAAATAAATAAAGCTGAAGTAACTGAGGAGTAAATGACCCACCCAGCTGTGGGAGCAGGGCCGGGGTAACGTGTGGAGCAGGAAGAAAGGACATAGCAGGCAGCACCCATAGCTTATGGGTAGGGCACCAGCCACATGCACCAACGCTGGCAGGTTCGAACCCAACCCGAGCCAGCTAAAATCAACAATGATAGCTGCAACAACAACAACAAATAGCCGGGCACTGTGGTGGGTGCCTGTAGTCCCAGCTACTTGGGAAGCTGAAGCAAGAGAATCGCTTAAGCCCAAGAGTTTGAGGTTGCTGTGAGCTGTGACACCATGGCACTCTACCCAGGGTAACATAGTGAGACTCTGTCTCAAAAAAAAAAAAAAAAAAGAAAAGAAAAAAGAAGAATGAAAGGACATAGCAGCAGGGTGGCTGGGAGGTAGCAGGCTTTGCACCCCCAGAGAAACTTGTTCTCTCAAAATCTGGAAATGTCTCCATATGTTAAGAGTCAATTATATATACCCTCCTGGGCAGCACCTGTGGCTCAGTGAGTAGGGTGCCAGCCCCATATACCGAGGGTGACAGGTTCAAACCCGGCCCCGACCAAATTGCAAAAAAAATAGCCAGGCATGTGTGGGTGCCTGTAGTCCCAGCTACTTGGGAGGCTGAGGCAAGAGAATCGCCTAAGCCCAAGAGCTGGAGGTTGCTGTGAGCTGTGTGACGCCACGGCACTCTACCGAGGGTGATAAAGTGAGACTCTGTCTCTACAAAAAAAAAAAAAAAAAGAGTCAATTATATATACCCTCCTGGTTGGAACGAATTGTAACAGACTTAAATTTGTGGATTATTGGAATATCTGGGGAGAGAAGTCTGAAGGAAATTAGACGAGGGCAGATCAAATATGTGTGGCCCAAAGAACTGAACAGTCTGTGATCATTAGCACCTTGTTCAGAGGGCTATACCTAGGCACCGGGAAATTTCCATGTACATTGGCCCTTTAGGCAGCCTTCCCAATTTACAAATGCCCCCGCCCCTCCCCGATTCCTTCCAGAGTCAGCTCAGACAGTACTCCTCTAGGAAATTTTTTTGACTCCCAAGCTGGGTTGGGACCTCCTCTGGCTTCCTGCAGCCCCAACAGCTTCCCTATGGCAATGACATATGTCATCGTCTATGTGCCTGTCTCCCCATGACAGACTGTTAACTCCAGAGCATAGGGAGACCCACCACAGAGGAGGCCTCAGCAAATGTTAGCTATGCGAATGCGAGGATGGAGAAAGGGGGAGAGAGCATCCAGGAACTCGGTACACCCAATTCCTCCTCTAGCCTCTCCCATTCTGAACTCCACATTGAAGGACATCAGTCTCTGTCCTACCCCAGCTTCTGGATTTGGCCTTTGGATCAGGTTCCTCTGGTAGCCTCACCTCTTCTCCAGCTAACTCTGACCTCGCTTCCTCTGCCCCTGACAGAACTCAAGGATCCTGAGTTGCCTTCAGCCTAACAGCCCCAGACACTGACCTCCAGCCCTAAGAGTCCCATCTGCAAACAGTCTGTCCTCTTTCCACAGCTCACCCAGGCCACCCTAAAGTAGCCATAAGGTGGGCATGCCCTCTGGGCAGCCCCTGAACCAGACGCTGAAGACACAGACGTGGATGAGGTAATCTACTGGGGTCCTGAGTCTGTAAGGTACTTGAGACAGATGTCAAAGGAGAGTGGGCTCAGTCAGACGGGAATAGGTGGTTCAGAAGCCCGTGTACCAGCCAGGTACCCTCTACCGAGAAGTCCCAGCAGCCAATCGGGTCTTTACTGGGCCTTTACCCAGCCCTAAGCCAGGGGCTGTTGGAGATTCAAAGGGTGAATCGGATAGAGGCCCAAGCCTGAGATACAACTGAGATACAAGCAAGAAAGATGCTAGGACATCTGGAAGGAGGTGTTCTAGAGACCCAGTTACATCAACATTCCAGAATATTCTGACATACTTATGTTCCAGCACCCTACATTCTATCACTTTGCCATCCCATCATGGGGGGCATTATACTCAACTAACATTCATTCTTCTCTCTACCATTCCAATGTACTGCCCAACCAACAATCCTCTTGCCATCATGCCAACATTTTCAAATACCAGCACTACAAGTGAAACATTCACCTTCCAACTAAAAGCATTTACTTTTTTTTTTTTTAAGACGGAGTCTCTAGCTGTCATCCCAGTAGAGTGCTATGGCATCACAGCTCACAGCAACCTCAAACTCTTGGGCTTAAGCGATTTTCTTGCCTCAGCCTCCCAAGTAGCTGGGACTACAGGCGCCCACCACAACACCTGGCTATTTTTTTGTTGTAGTTGTCATTGTTGTTTAGCTGGCCCGGGCTGGGTTTGAACCTGCCAGCTTCAGTGTATGTGGCTGGCGCTGTAACCACTGTGCTATGGGCACTGAGCCCAACTAAAAGCATTTATTTGGGCTCGGTACCCATAGCTCAATGGTTAGAGCGCCAGCCCTGTACCGGGGGTGGTTTAAACCTGGCCAGGGCCTGCTAAACAAACAACAACAAAAAAAATACTTCTATTTGTTTCTTGGTTCACTAATATCAGTGGCTTTTCATATTTGGGGAGAATGCAAATTCCTTAAAGAAACTGTTGGGGAGGCACCTGTAGCTCAAAAGAGTAGGCTGCCAGCACCATATACTGGAGGTGATGGGTTCAAACCTGGCCCTGGCCAAAAACCGAAAAAAAAAAAAAAGAAAAGAAACTGTTAAAATCCAGGGCTCCTTCTTCCCAGGAAAGACGGTTTATACACATAAATTTTGCATATCATTTCAGATTTCAATGACTCATATCAGAGTCCATAGATTCTAAGCTATCAGAACTGTTTAATTTTACCCTGCCTTGATCCAAAAAGACATTTATAATAAAACAAGATCATAAAGGAGGGGCAAGATAAGATTGGGGGGAAAAAAAGGCAGAAAGAAAGTGGAGCCTGGAATGATACAAAAAGTGCAGAACATAGTGACCTCCACAGCTAAATTTATGTTCCACATACTTAGCTCTAAGACTTCCAGCAGCCAAAGCAAAAAGGGAAACCTGTGCACTTACATAGCTCACAGTGTTCACAGGATAAAAACAAACCACTGGACTTGGTGCCTGTAGCTCAAGCAGCTAAGGTGCCAGCCACGTACACCAGAGCTGGCGGGTTCGAATCCAGTCAGGGCCCACCAAACAACAATGACAACTACAACCAAAAAATAGCCGGGTGTTGTGGTGGGCGCCTGTGGTCCCAGCTAATTGGGAGGCTGAGGCAAGAGAATCACTCAAGCCCAGGAGTTTGAGATTGCTGTGGGTTGCGATTCCATGGCACTCTACCCAGGGTGACAGTTTGAGGCTCTGTCTCAAAATAAATAAATTAATTAATTAAATTAATTTAAAAATAAAAACAAACCACTTACTCCTTAGAGGATATACAACTATTCTCGGTTTGAAAACCAAAATTTTTCCTGAGAGCCTTATAAAGAGTGGTATAATGGACAGTGGCTTCAACAGAGCTCTCACAATGAGCTCAGAGATGTATTCTGTGGTAGAGTGACTAATTTATCCTAGCTTTTCCAGAATTTCCTCAGTTTTGATAACAGAAAGTGTCAAATCCTAGGAAACATTTCAGTTCCAGGCAAACTGAAAAGGTTGGTAGGTTCAGTTACAGCTTATCCAAGCTAAGGTTCTAAGAAATCATGTATAGGGCAGCGCCTGTGGCTCAGTTGGTAGGGCGCCAACCCCATATATCCAGGGTGGCAGGTTCAAACCGGGCCCCGACCAAACTGCAACAAAAAAAATAGCCAGGCGTTGTGGCGGTCGCCTATAGTCCCAGCTACTCAGGAGGCTGAGGCAAGAGAGTCGCCTAAGCCTAGGAGTTGTAGGTTGCTGCTAGCTGTGTGATGCCACGGCACTCTACCGAGGGCAACAAAGTAAGACTCTGTCTCTACAAGAAAATAAAAAAAGAAAGAAAGAAATCATGTATAATCACAATTATACATGATTGGAAATCATGGAAATCCTTTTAATCACCCACAAGTAAAGTATAGAACCACCTCCAAATCATTGGAAATCCTTTTAATCACCCACAAGTAAAGTATAGAACCACCTCTCAATGATAGCACAGCTAATTTTTCCTCTAGTAATGGCATAGATGGCTATTTCTTTGGTGAGATAACTGATGAAGAGATTGGTTTGCCCTTGGGCAAGATGTATCCTTACACACTAGAATCACACTCAGTATGGCAAGATATACAAGCCAAGGATTTTTTGATGTGCCTAGGAACAAAGACCAATAAAGGGAGAAGATTTTCCTCTTCCATGACACACTCATCCCGAGGCCTAAACTAATCAATAATATATTATTGATCTTTCTCTTTCCATCTCTATTTTGTTTCCATAGCAAGTACAATGGAATTTCTGTAAATTGAATAGAAATAGTACCTATATCACAGAGTTGTTGCAAAAATTAAGAGTTAAAGTTTCTAGGCTTGGTGCCCGCAGCACAGTGGTTATGGCACTAGCCACATACACGGAGGGTGGTGGGTTCGAACCCAGCCCGGGCCGGCTAAAAAACAACAATGACAACTGCAATAAAAAATAGCTGGGCTGGGCGGCACTTGTGGCTGAAAGGAGTAGGGTGCTGGCCCCATATGCCGGAGGTTGCAGGTTCAAACTCAGCCCCAGCCAAAAGCTGCAAAAAAAAAAAAAAAAAGCCAGGCATCGTGGTGGGTGCCTGTAGTCCCAGCTACTTGGGAGGCTGAGACAAGAGAATTGTTTAAGCCCAAGAGTTGGAGGTTGCTGTGAGCTGTGACGCCAACACACTCTACCAAGGGTGACATAGTGAGACTCTGTCTCAAAAAAAAAAACAGAGTTAAAGTTTATAAAGCACTCAGAACAGTACCTGATACAGAGTAAGTTCTGTTTGCTATTATTTTCTTTAAATGTAGATGGTACTGAACATTGAATACAGTGGAGGTGGGTAGAGTGCTGTGGCGACACACCTCAGGACAACCTCCAACTCTTGGGCTCAAGTGATCCTCTTGCCTCAGCTTTTCTATTTTCAGTAGAGATAGGGCCTTGCTTTTTGCTCAGGGTGGTCTTGAACCTGTGAGCTCAAGCCATCCACCCACCTTGGCCTCCCAGAGTGCTAGGATTATAGGCATGAGCCACCGTGCCCAGCCACCACTGTATTTTATTTGCTTTTTTTTTTTTTTTTTTTTTGAGAGTCTCAAGCTATTGCCCTGGGTATGGTGCCGCACCATCACAGCTCACAACCTCCAACTCCTGGGCTCAAGCGAGTCTCCTGCCTCCACCTCCCAAGTAGCTGGGACTACAGGCGCCTGCCACAACACCCGGCCATTTTTTGGTTGCAGCCATCATTGTTGTTTGTCAGGCCCGGGCTGGATTCGAACCCGCCAGCTCAGGTGTATGTGGCTGGCGCCTTAGCCGCTTGAGCCACAGGCGCCAAGCTTTTTTTTCTTTTCTTGAGGCAGAGTCTCACTCTGTCACTCTGGGTAGAGTACCACAGGATCATAGTTCACAGCAACCTCAAACTCTTAGGCTTTAGTGATCCTCTTGCCTCAACCTCTCCAGTAGCTGGACTACAGGCGTGTGCTACTACTCCCAACTAGTTTTTCTTTTCTTTTTTTTTAGAGACAGAGTCTCACTTTGTCACCCTCAGTAGAGTGCTGTGGCATCACAGCTCACAGCAACCTCTAGCTCTTGGGCTTAGGTGATTCTCTTGTCTCATCCTCCTGAGTATCTGGGACCACATGTGCCTCCTGCTACAACACCTGGCTATTTT
>CAUYRH010059033.1:0-46632 GCA_963574655.1 Perodicticus potto
CTACCAGACCTGAGACTCTACTACAAATCGATAGTGATCAAAACAGCATGGTACTGGCACAAAAACAGAGAGATAGATGTATGGAATAGAATAGTGAACCAAGAGATGAACCCAGCTATTTACCACTATTTGATCTTTGACAAGCCAATTAAAAACATTCAGTGGGGAAAAGACTCCCTATTTAACAAATGGTGCTGGGTGAACTGGCTGGCAACCTGTAGAAGACTGAAATTGGACCCACATCTTTCACCATTAACTAAGATAGACTCTCACTGGATCAAAGATTTAAACTTAAGACATGAAACTATAAAAATATTAGAAGAAAGTGCAGGGAATACTCTTGAAGGAATCAGCCTCCCATTTTTTATGAGGAGGACTCCCCAGGCAATTAAAGCAGTATCAAAAATACTCTACTTGGACCTGATCAAACTAAAAATCTTCTGCACTGCCTAGAACACAGTAAGTGTAGCAGGCAGACAGCCCTCAGAATGGGAGAAAATATTTGCAGGTTATGCCTCAGACAAAGGTTTAATAACCAGAATACACAGAGAAATCAAAACGTATTAGCAAGAAAAGAACAAGTGATTCCATCTCAGGGTGGGCAAAGGACTTGAAGATGAACTTCTCTAAAGAAGACAGGCACATGGCCTACAGACACATGAAAAAATGCTTACCATCCTTAATCATCAGAGAAATGCAAATCAAAACTACTTTGAGATATCATCTAACTCCAGTAAGATTAGCCCACATAACAAAAATCTCAAAACCAGAGATGCTGGCGTGGATGTGGAGAAAAGGGAATACTTCTACATTGCTGGTGGGAATCCAAACTAATATATTCCTTTTGGAAGGATGTTTGGAGAATACTTAGAGATCTAAAAATAGACCTGCCAAATGGATCCTATAATTCCTTTACTAGGTATATATGCAGAAGACCAAAAATCACATCATAATAAAGATATCTGTACCATAATGTTTATTTTCAGCCCAATACATAATTGCTAAGTCGTGGAAGAAGCCCAAGTTCCCATCGGCCCAAAAATGGATTAATAAATTGTTGTACATGTAGACCATGGAATACTATGCAGCCTTAAACAAAGACGGAGACTTTACCTATTTCATGTTTACATGGATGGAGCTAGAACATATTCTTCTTAGCAAAGTATCTCAAGAATGGAAGAAAAAGTATCCAATGTACTTCATAGCCCTACTATGAAGCTAATTTATAGCTTTCATATGAAGGCTAAAACCCAATTATAGCACAAGAATATGGGGAAAAGGGCAAGGGAGGGGAGGGGAGGGGAGAGGTTGGGGGCGGGGGAGGATGAGTGGAGAGAGGGCGATTGGTGGGAACATACCTACCGTGCATCTTAGAAGGGTACAGGTGAAACTTATTAAATGCAGAATACTAATGTATACAGATAGTGATTAAGAAAATTCCATGAAGGCTATGTTAAACAGTTCGATGAAAACATTGCAGATTGTATATGAAGTCAGCACATTGTGCCCCATGATTGCACTAATGTATACAATTATGATTTAATAAAAATTTAAAAAATATATGGCATAGTATCAAAGAGCAAGAAATTAAATGGAATGTATATCAAAACATAGTTTTCAGCAATCTTACATATGTGCATACACAAAATAATTTTGCATGCTTCTTCTTTCAGAATATTTGCAAATCTAAGAAAGCATAATATTTAAAGACATTCAAAAACTTGCTTGGAGCATTAGAATGAATGAGAGTAAGAATGAGACATAAAAGCAGAAAAATAATAAAATCTCACTATACTTTTTTATCATATACTGACCAGTATGAGAGTAACAAGATGAATAAAAAGGAGAAAAGTGTGAGGAGATGAAGGAGGAGGAAAAGAAAGTAGAAGGAGAAATAAAATAATAGAAGCATATACTTATGCTGTTGTAACTTAATTTGACTAAGGATAGGTGATTCCTAAAGTAGAATGAAAATGAGAACCAATCAAAATTATGGAAGATACAGTGCAAAGATAATAGAAGAAAGCAGGAACAATCAAGACCTAAACTGATTAATGAGTGCACTCATTAAAATGAGTCCATCAGATGAGAACACATTTATTATAGAGTTAACATTACAGGGGGGCCTATCGTATTTCTCCACCTTCACATATAGTGACAGGAGACTCTTCTTTATAAATAACACTTACATGACACATATAGTACATTACGGTGCAGACCGTAGTTTGCAACACTCCTATTTATTAGCTGCAAATCAAGTTTACTGTTTCAATTTGCTTTGCAGATAGAATATGACATAATTCAAAAAATACACTACTGAGAACTGATCAAACTAAAAAGCTTCTGCACTGCTAAGAACACAATTAAGTGTAGCAGGCAGACAGCCCTCAGAATGGGAGAAAATATTTGCAGGTTATGCCTCCAACAAAGGTTTAATAACCAGAATACACGGAGAAATCAAAACGTATTAGCAACAAAAGGATAAGTGATCCCATCTCAGGGTGGGCAAAGGACTTGAAGAGAAACTGCTCTAAATAAGACAGGCGTATGGCCTACAGGCACATGAAAAAATGCTCACCATCCTTAATCATCAGAGAAATGCAAATCAAAACTACTTTGAGATATCATCTAACTCCAGTAAGATTAGCCCACATAACAAAATCTCAAAACCAGAGATGCTGGCGTGGATGTGGAGAAAAGGGAACTCTTCTACATTGCTGGTGGGAATGCAAACTAATACATTCCTTTTGGAAGGATGTTTGGAGAATACTTAGATGTCGAAGAAGAATTTTTAAGTAGGAGGGAAACTGTAGGTGTAAGAGATGGCAATTTCAGCTTTTGATTTCCATGAAGGTTTCTCCTCCTCTTCTCTCACTGGTGTCCCTTCCCCCCTGACAAGATGCACCTTCTGCTGTCCAGATTAGTAACAGGCCACCTCCAGGAAAGCCCCTGAGATACCCAGTCAGAGGCCCGCAAACTCCTGCCATACAGACGGCATGATTTGGGGTTCCAAATCATATTGCCACTTGGTGATGTGCTTTACTTACCAGACTTGACCTGAATGGTTGAACAATTACATTCCTCAATAGTCAAGATACTAGAAGGATGTAGGGGATTACCACTAAACAAAACAAAATGTGGATTCCTGCTCCGGACGATTAGATATTCTGGGTATGGGGCTGTAGTCATTCATGGTTCTATAAGAATGGAGAATTCTAGAGGTCACTACGTTGAGTGATGATTACAGAAGAAAGTTCTTATCTGCTTTCTAACCAGCAGATGCATTAGCATTAAAAACAGGAATGTCAGGCTTGACACCCATAGCCCATAGCTCAGTGGTTCGGGTGCCAGCCACATACACCGAGACAGACAGGTTTGAACCCAGCCAGGCCTGCTAAACAACAATGACAACAACAAAAAAATAGCTGGGCATTATGGTGGGCACCTGTAGTCCCAGCTACTTGGGAGGCTGAGGCAAGAGAATCGCGTAAGCCCAAGAGTTTGAGGATGCTGTGAGCTGTGGTACCATGGCATTCTACCGAGGGCGACATAGTGAGACTCTGTCTCCAAAAAAAAAAAAGAAAAACCAAAAACCAAAAACCAAAAAACCCCAGGAATGTTAAAGTCTGGCATGGTGGCTCATGCCTGTAATTTTAGCACTCTGGGAGGCCAAGGCGGGTGGATTGCTTGAGCTCAGGAGTTCTGAGACTAGCCTGAGCAAGAATGAAACCCCATCTCTATTAAAATTAGAAAAATAGTGGGGGTTGCAGTGCCAGCGACTCAGGAGGCTGAGGCAAGAGGATGGCTTGAACCCAAGAGTTTGATGTTGTGGTGAGCTAGGATGTCATGACACTTTACCTGGGGTGACAGAGTGAGACTCTGTCATACACACAAATATCTGCGGTCTTCTTCCATCCCTGTGTCTTCTTGTACTGCCTCCTGGAGGAAGAAAAATAGCAGACCCTTTTGATGCACCTTTCCTGGGCATGCAAGGCCACAGGAGCCTTGTTAAAAGCTCCTCAAGTCCCTCTCCAGTGCAGACAATCTCCCATCTCTGTTCCCACTTCTGTCTTCCCTCTTGGCTTCCCAAGTGTCCAATCCAAAGCTCCTGAAGCTGTTTCTCACCTACTGTTGCTAGATTGACAATCAGCCTCATTTGGCTTTGGGGGTCTCAGATTACTCCCCTATGCTCTGAGAGCAATGCTTTGGTGTCGCGGGGCACTCCACCCTCACCCTCACGGGGAGTGGTGATTTCCTGCCTGTGCAGCAGGGAAACAATCGTGGCAGGGCATATCTGCAAACTGTTAGACAATTAGCAAAAACAATCTCAGCCTGTTTAATACACTAACTTAATGTCAGCTTTGTGCCCACTTGAGGATGACCCAGTATATTAGGGCTTCTCAGAGAACAGAATCAGTAGGATATGTGTGTGTGCATAAAGACACGTGCTAGAAATTAGTTCACACAGTTATGGAAGCTGGCAAGTCCCAAGATTCGCAAGGTGATTTAGCAAGCTACAGACCCAGGAGAGCTGACAACATAGTTCCAGTTCAATCCAAAGTCCTGAGACTCAGGAAGAACTGATGTATCAGTGTGAGTTTGAAGGCAGAAAAAGCCAGTGTCCCCATTCAAAGGCAGTCAGGTAGGAAGGATTCTCTCTTACTCCAGGGAAGGTCAGCCTTTCATTCCCTTCAGCCCTTCAACTGATTGCCCACCTGCATCAGGTAGGAGACTCTGCTTTATTCAGCCTAACAATTCAAATGTTAATCTTATCCAAACACCCTGTCGCAGAAACATCCAGAAAAATGTTTGACCGAATATCTGGGCACCCTGTGGTTCAGTCAAGTTGACACATAAAATTAACTATCACGTCCAATATATCAACCTTGTTTATACGATATAAAATCATCAATAATTTGTGTATGACATACAAGGAGTGTTTATTTCACAGGTACTCAGGGTTTTACAGACTTTATCATCTTTATCAGCTAAGATTTTGAAATAGAACTTTTCCCCCCAGAGATAGCACACCGATTTATAATTTAAAAAATATGCAAATACAATTTTCATCTACCTGCACTCTCTTCACTACCATTTTAATTATCATTGAGTCTTCCTTTGAAGGATGAAAATTTTAAAAGTACATGTTTCCTTTGAGCCTTTTATCTTGTGGCTTTCTTGTCTTTGCTGATATTTTTAGAGAAATTAAAAACTGTCCTTATCAGTATGATGGGCTCCTAATGGGGAGGAAGGAGCTACTTGGAGGTGGAAGGGAGATGACTAGAGGAATGGCTGCAGATGCCCTTGTCCCCAGGGCGTCCAAACCACTAAGCTGGGGAAGGGCTGAGTGTGATCCAAGTAGGTCTGATCTGAGGGTATTCTGGCAGGGCATGAACCAGGATGTCTAAAGGAGAGTCTGGGTACCCTTTTTGTAGCCAAAAAGAGACTGGAACAAGCAGGGCCTCAGCCAGTAGTACCAGGGTTCATGAAAGGAGTTGGTTCTTAGAGGGAGCTGGAAAGATTATAGGAAACCAGACATCACAGCAGAGAACAGTAGGACAGGTGGGCCACCTGTGCTGGCTTGCCATAGGGGGACACAGCCCCACATTCCTGTACACACAGATTCATTCTTTCCAGGAGCTCTAGACACTGGGCGTGGGGCTCTTTCCAGCTCCTCCCAACAGCAGGGAAGCCTCTGGCTTGCACTGGCTCAAGGCCTGGGAGGAATGAACCTCTGGATCTCGGAGCTCCTTTCTTCCTGTTGGGAAGAGCTTTCCTCTCCGCCCCTTATCTTTCCGCAGATACCACTGTCTCACTTTTACATTCTTGCTTTCCAGTTTAAGCGCGGTGTCACGCTCACTGCCTCAATCTGACTCTGACACTGGCCTTGACGGATGAATAAAGGAGGAATGAGAGAATAGAGACCAGGCAACTTGATCGAGGCCACACAGTTATTTCACTCCCTTCTCAAGTTCAGGGCTTCCCACATTCTGAGATCGGTTCCAAGCTGCCGGATAGAGACATTCATGGCTCTGCTGAGGTCCACATGGGGCCCGGGGAGCCTCGCCTGGGTGAGCTCCACTGCTTCTTTGGCCTCCAGTCTCTGAACCAGACTTTCCTAACGACTGTTCCCCAGTTCTGGATGCAACTGCCTCAGCTCCTCAAGCCCACCTGCTCTTCCCGCCCTTGAATGATACCCCTGGGCTGAACCTAGATCCTCAGAATTTTCAGGCAAAGCGCACACCTGTCCCTGTGTGAAAGGAGATAGTGGACTAGTTATCGCTAGATCCCCCCGCAAGAGTCTGGGGGTGTCAGCACTTGCTCGGATAATGAACATTTCCTCCCTGCCTCACGTTTTATTCCCTTTCATGAAGAATTTCGTGTGTGCCTTTCTTGATGATTACAAATTATGTCCCTCTTGTGAAGGGTGGGCTTGCCGTTCTGATGAGCCTTTTCAAAGTCTTTGTTCTAGGCGATCGTGGAAGTAGACCCTCACACCACACACACCAAGTGCTGAAAGGCAGCAATTGATTCATTGAAAGTCACAAACCGAGGCAGAGGTAAGACAGACACGGGCTCTAAATCTCTTTACTCCTAAACTCTGTCTCTCTCTAAAATGACAGGAAATGTTGGTGAACCCAGATTTCTCTTCTGTTCAGCCAGGACAAAGACTAAATTACAAATCTCCTGCAGGTAGCAGGTACCAAGAGAACCATCGGAAGACACAACACTACCGCTTATTTTTTCTCATATTTTGGGGACCTTCTTAATGTCCAAAGGATAAGATTCTGAGAAGACACTAGAGTGACTGGTTACAGTGTGGGATTTTTAGAAAATAGTCACCTTCCCCACCTTCACCCTCCCAAAGGCACTTATAACTTCTATTCGGAGGACTTTGGTGCCTTGTTTGGTGGCTCTCAGACCAAGTTGATGGTCATGGGATAAATATGGACAATCTCCACAGTAGCCTGAGGATTGGCTACAGTGGGTTTTGGAGGTCATGGCTTTTTGACTGTGCTTGAAAGTGAAGCAGGCAGGCTTTGACATAGGAAATAAATGGTACTCCTCTTTCCACTCCGTGTTTTAGGTTGGGTGTCCTAGAAGCTGAGCCCTAGGTGGACTTAGGTGCATGGCCTAGTGGGGCAGTGCTGTGGGATAACGGGGGGCTAGTGGGGACCAAACAGGATGAGATGGGGAGGGAGCTTGTGATCCCAAGAATGGGATCCCAGTTGGAGTCTAGTTTTGGTCTCATCCCTAAGGATTACGAATTGCACCACAGGTCCCATCTTCAGGCAGGCATAGCCTTTCGGGTGCCACTCCCCATTAGGCAATGGGTGGCTGTCCTGGGTTGGGGTGGGAACTCCAGGGCAAGGGGCTCCCATGCAGCCAAGGTCAATTCTCCACATCCATCCAGGGGAGAGCCCTTCTACTACACTGGGATGAATGATATCAAAAAAGCCATTAGGCAGAGTTGAGACCATAGAGATGCCTGTTGTATTCTGGCTTCTGGAATTAGGCTGAGCAGGTATTTTAGGAGATTGAGCTAGGTTTTATGAGTCTGAAATTATAATTTGGGGAGGCCATTTTAAGGAAAAGAGTATAAAACTGAATTCAAAATTAGGTGCACAGTCTGTGCAAGCAGCAGGCCCTGACGCTGGACCTTTGTTACCTTCATCTCTCTCTGGGTGCTTCAGCTCCTGCGGGCAGGAGGGAAAACTAGGGTGTAAAGTTTAAGTGAAATGGCCCGCAGATATCAATTACAGAAGTGGCTGGAGATAGAGCCCTCTTCTACTGGCTTATAGTCCAATACCTACTCTGTGATAATGCCAGCCATACCCACTGCTGAGTTCTGCTACAAGGGTGAGGCAATAACAAATGAGAATGTGCTTTGTAAGCTGTCCCTGGAGTGCCATGTGGCTAGAAGGCGTTAGGGCAATAGATAGATGGGCAATTATCTATGAGGTGGGGGTGTTCCCAACTTGAATAATTAGATCAAAAGGGGTATGGTATATATTTTTTCTCTCCTGAGTTTTCTACTCTAGCTTGCTAGGTTTGGGGAGGGGGTTCCCTTCCCTCCCCCATCTATATTCCTGGTTAGATCCAAAGTTGCAAGCTTCCAAAATTGGCATGAGTAATACATTAATAAATCTCCCAGGCTTGCAGCTACTTGCCTGAGCGTGAAAGCAGAAAAAGAAGCTTATCATAGAAAACAAGAGCATTCCTCCTTATCACTCTACTGGAATGAATTGTTCATGAACACTCAGACATTCTCGAGAAGCAAGGACAAGGAGATAAGAGAAGAAAGGGTGGTCTCCTGAATGTATCAGAGCAGCGATAGAGTAGGTTACTAAAGACATTTCTCTGTCCCCAAATTGTTGCCATTTGGCACAGCTAACTCTAAGTCCTGGATGCTATGCTTTATATCCAGTTAGTTTTCCCTCCAAGTTTTTATCAGTAGCAGGTTGGGGGTAGAGGGGTCCACTCATCCACTAAACGTGAGTGGATGTCATTTGGTTGGGATTATGTGGACCCCGTTGCCTTCTTTCCTGCAGACTGAACAGATCTTCTGAATTATGAAAGCAGCGCCCTGGAAGAATTGAATAGCTTTGTTGAATAAAGCACTTCTTTCAGAGAATTTTTATTCACTCTCCCTGTTGAAGATGAGGTCCAAGATTCCAGATCTTCAGAATGGAACTGGCAGAGAGTGCTTAAGCAAACTTCCTACCCTCTGTGGGAATCTCTTGTGGGATGTTTCTGGCAGTTGGTCAGTCTGCCTCCAGTGGAATCCTCCCAAGAAGTGACAGGGACTCACTTCTTTAGGATGCCCACCTCATTGTTGGGAGCTTAGGGCAGCTTTTCTTACTCTGGCCTGAAATCTGCCTCTTTTTCACTTCTACCCATTAAGACTCTAATGAACCTCAGGGAATAAGACCCATGACTCCTTACTTCTCTTTCATACCTTGCAGATTGTCAAGCTTACAATGCTTTATTTTTGATCTTTCTTGCGATGCTGTACAAGCACATCTGCCTTATTTCTTGCTGCTTTCCAACACCTAGCTCAGTGTCATGGTTGGTGTGTGAGACATGTTTGCTGGATGAATGAATGAGTGAATGAATGAAATCCATTTTTTTCTTCTGTATTGCAGCCATTAAAATACAGTAGAACCCCTGGATTGTCAAAAACTGGTCAACATACAGAGGTTCAATGTAAGGAACTAGGCCTAATGTACTGATATGTACATGTGGTATTTGTCCAGACTATGAATATTAGGTCAATTTAAGGAGACAGGCAAATAAATGTAGGGAGGTGGTCAACTATGAGGTTCTACCCTATTGAAAGATAGTTATCAGGCTGTTTCTCCTGTACTCTGCCTTGCCTTTTTTCAAACAGGCTATTTACTCTTCCATACTTCCTCACATTTTTAAACTCACTTGGGCGTATCAACTTCCCTTCCTGTTAAACTGTGGCTTCTTCAAGTAGCCACAACTCCACAGGAAAGGTCTCATTAGTGTGAAGTAGAGCGGGATCATCTTGTAGGAAGCATATCATAGAACACAAGACCATTCCTCCTTACCACTCTACTGGAATGAATTGTACATGAACCTTTTACTGAAAGAAGGCTCCAGGAGTTCCTTCCTGTATTTTCATGGAGAAAGTGTATCGCTGTATTCGGAGTCAGACGTGTCTGTTTGCATTTGGGTTCTACCACTTGCAACAGTACTCTTGGGTAAGTTACTTATCCTTTCTACATTTTACATTTGAAGGCTATAAACTGAAGATAATCCTACAAAATTCTTGTAAAGATGAAATGAAATTATGTATGTAAATACTTCTCTGGGGAACAGGTTTACATTTTTTTAAAAAGAAATTATGCATGTAAACTCCCTGACCTATATATAATAGACACTCAATCCATGGGAACTTTTATTATTTTTTCCTCATCTTTGTTTGGGGGTAATATCAAAGGAGTTGGTTAGATTAAAATGAGATTCACATTTAATTAGAATACATGATACTTAAAGTACTCTAATAAATAGAGACTCTCAGAGCTTTGAATATGAAAAAAAACCAATACACATTCTGCATTCAAAAAGCAATGTCCGGGCCAGACACCAGGGCTCACACCTGTAATCCCAGAACTCTGGGAGGCTGAGGTGGGAGGTCACTTGAATTCAGGAGTTCAAGATCAGCCTGAGCAAGTGTGAGACCATATCTCTACTAAAAATTGAAAAGCTAGCCAGGCATTGGGGCCAGGTCCTCTAGTCCTAGCCACTTGGGAGGCTGAGGCAGGAGGAGCACTTGAGCCCAGGAATTTGAGGTTGCAGTGAGCTAGGCTGAGGCTGTAGCACTCTAGCCAGGGGCAACAGAGTGAGACTTTGTCTCAAAAAATAAAAAAAAAAAACCAACAGAACAATGTCAGGAACAACTATAAGATCAAGTAAGTGAACATGAGAATATTCTTTGATATTTTCCAGAAGTTTTTATAATACAATCTACCTCGCTCAGGTAGGCCTGGCTTCATCCTCAGGAGCATATAGGTAGGACAATATATAAGGTGACATATACCTGATAGGTTTTGTTGCTTCTACAGACTACACACTTCTCCCTACAGCTGTCTAATATAATTCCTAGTAGACTGGAAATGTATGACCTAGCACAAGGCTCACACCGACTTCAGAGCCACCAGAAGAATACAAAGGGTATAAAATGTAAGAATACAGAGACCTGTTTCCTGGGACTGGTTTTCTTCTAGAGGGTACCTAGAATTGTGTACCTGATCTTTGCCCTTCAATACATTGACTAGAATGAATAGCTTCAAGCTTCAGATGGCAGCAAGGTATATCCATAGAAACTGAGGCGCAGGAATTTGCCTTTGGACCTGCAGCTCCCAGGACCTCTGCTCCAAGGTATCTGAACTCAGCCAGCAGAGAGAGGCCATCTCTTTGTTGGGCCTGTGTGATAACAGAGGACATGCTATGTTCGGTTCATTTGTACTAGAAGGTCTATGGAGAATAAAGGCATCAGGGCTTGGGGAATCACTCTTATGTAGGTCACCGGTCTGACCATTTTGAATGAGTAAAAATTATAATTGGTGTGCTATTTCTTCATCATTTCTGAGCCCTCCTTGGTTTTCACACAGTACAGCCATTTCTTTAAGGGTCTCTCGTCTCCTGAGGACATGGAAGGGGGTTGGAACACTTGTGTATTTCCTCTCACCACATTGTTTATGGAATTACTCTGTGGTTGGCCTTGGAGAAGGTTCTTCAAGTTCATGAGGGTGGGGATGGATGGGGAAATGGGCATGGGTGTAGACTAATAGTGTGAAGAATCACACAAGTGAAGAGACTGGTTTTTCAAAATCCTGGGATTTTAGGATGGTGCTGATTTAAAATGGCTTTAATTGTTTATATTGTACATTTAAGAAAAAGCGGGCCAAGATGAGAACCAAAGGGGAACGGCATCTGGGAATCTCCCAATTTCCCTTTTTCCTTTCTTCTTTTTTGTACATCTCAGAATTCTAGGCTAGTCATTTAAATGTTATACTTAATGAGGCTTCTGAAGAGGGACTGTGGAGAATAATTCCCAAGCTTGTTGCAAGGAAGCCCAAGATCAGCCTGTGTGTTGTCTAGACCTTTGCCCATGGCACGTGACACTGCTTGCTACTATCAAAAAAGAAAAAAAAAATTGATTTCTTCCCTCCTTCAGAACAAATAATATAAAAACATGGGATGTGAATGAAGGTATAGAGTTTATACCTGTGGTGACTCTTTAACATTGGCCAAGACAAAAACTGCACTCATCATTTAAATCAAAGGACAAATGGGAGTGACCTTCTAACCTAAATAGAGGGTGTGTGTGAGGATTATTGTGATGAGAAACAATTGAGATGGAAGAGAAAAAAAACAAAAGCAGCTTAGGTATCATTTCTACTGGAAACACGAGGACGTGGGGCAATATCCATGGGCATAGCCTCTATGATAACTGAAGGCAGCCCTCTTTCTTCCCACATCCCTGTTTCTAACAGTGAGCAGATTCAAATGGGTCATGTCATCAAAATGCCCCACGCTGAGACGCCTTTTCCCTTCAGCCCTCTTTGGATAAAAGTAGTAGGATCCAGTGTTTATTGAGCATATATGATGAGCAGGCACCATGTTAAGAGATTTACCCATGTTATCTCACTTACTTCTCACTGTAACCCTCTGCGGTATCATCATTTTTAGATAAGTAAACTGAGACTCAGAAGTTGTCATTTGCCCAAGATCGTACATCTGATAGAACTATAGTTTTTCTACTTTGTAAATGTTCTGATTTTAATCACTCTGGGTCACATTTGTATCATTTTAATCATTTTGGTCTTCTGGTCTTTTTCTGAGGTATCCACTCTAGCTGTTTGCTAATCCATTAGCATATCTACAAATCCAAGTGCATCGAGCAGGGTAAATCCCACTTGATTGCAAACTGTAAAAATAAGACTTTTTGACAGTCATGTTCATGGCTGTATCCCTTGACACATAATAGGTACTTGGTGCATGTCTGTCATATGAAAGGTTTATTGTTGAATGAATGGTATGTCCACAGTAACCGAGGTCCAGGGATTTGCTTTTGGGCTAGGGTCAGGCCTTATGAAGCTCTAGGGTCTGGGTAGGCTGTTCATGGAGGGGTGTCCTCTGGGATGTGGGATCTATACAGGAGTGACCCCAGAACCACAGATGGAGGATCCATCTAGCACATATAGCTGGGTTCTGAAGACTGCTCTCAAGAATGCATAAAATCCTAAAAAGTAGCATCATTGTTCAAGCGAAGGATATGGGTCCTTGGTATCAGGACCAGAATGAAATTCTCCCAAGGATTCTCACAAAGACAATCTTGAGTAATGAATACACCATGTCCTCCTCCACAAGAAATGCCACAGAGATAATCTATGGTGTGTTCCTTTGGCTACACTCAGTAAAGGTGGATGGTGGTATCTGGAAATGCAATCGGAAGTCACCAGGCTCAAGCCTTTATATTGCTGAAAAGAAGGTTCCCTCTCTGTTTTAATCATCCCTTCTCCCCTCTGTCTCTTGGTGAGAGTTTGCATTCTAAGAGCAGTTGGGCACCCTGGGGAGACTTCATTCTTGAAGTGTTCTAAAAACAGCACTGGAAATTTAAACACATGCTCACACACACTCTGTGTTTTCTCTCCGCCCCACATTTTACCCCAAAAGATGCTAGATCTAAAAGACCTTTCCACTTGGAGGGAGCCCAGAGGAATGAAAAAAGGTCTTGTTGTTTTCTAAATAAGAGATGGAAAAATGCATAACCAGCCAGCAACAGCCACCCAGTTTGATGCTAGTCTCTTTATTTCCATGCAAATTTAAGACAGTCAAGGCCCAATAAAGAGAAATGGGGCCGGAGCCAGACCTAGTCCCACAGAAATGGAAGTTTTCATTCTCTCTGCATGCTTCTGCAGGTGTGGCAGAGTTTGGGGAAAGCCAGCTAACACTTCTAAAACTTTCAAGCCCAGGGTGGGGAGGGGTGCCATACAATTTTCTTTGGAGCTGCAAAAGAAACTTTAAACTTATCTTTTTTTTCATCTAAAGTCCCTAAATCTAGAGCTAGAATGATTAGGGATGCTGGCAGAGCTGCAGGGAAAAAACCCTCTCTCCCGAGGCTTTGTTCTGTTCCAGGGAGCTTGCCAGTTCTGCCTGTACGTCCAGCAAGAGATTGTGTAATCCCAGAACTCCTGGGAGTTTACCAACCCTGACAGAGCTTGCCTCCTGCTTCAACCTGGCCCAACAGGTCCCCAAACAAAGGGCCACTTCATTGTCTATAGAACCAGCTTGGATCACATTCCGCTGGATTTAAAACTATAATCCACCCACCTACCTGGTACAGGTGGCTGAGAAGTAGCCCTTTTCTTATTTTTATGCCATTTCTGAGCTGTGTTTGGGTTTTATCTTTGTCTTCTCCCTCAAAAGAGAGGAAACAGAGGGTATGACAAGTGCTGCAGGTTCCCACGGAGGAAAGCCCCAGAGCGTGTGACCTAAGACTACAGCACAGGACACTGTTGGTTATGTTAAAGGGAGAGTTCCCGACTAGGGCAGGTGAGGGGCACCAGGAATGGACTCTACTCCCTGGCGGTGGCCAGGTGGGTGGGCAGGTCCAATTTTCCCTTGGAGCTGCTGAAGTTGACCTCGACTGCCTCAAAGTTATGACCTCAAGGGGATCAGAAAGGGCCTGACTCCAAGTATTTATCTTTTAAATATGTCCACTGTCAGGACTTTATTTCTTATTGAAAGTTTTCCTTCTTAAAGAAGACCCTACAAGAATTCAATTACCTTGTGGAAGGTTTTGCCCGAAATCTGATCGGTTTTCTAGTAGTGACAATTGCTAGCAGGGAGCAGCTCTGGGAGGAGAACCACCTGGTGAGTCAAGGTTCAGGTTGGAAGCAAGAAAGAACAGGGAGTGGAAAGGGGAGGAAACATTCTGTTTCTGGATCTCACTGCCTTTCAGTGCCATAAGCACGATAGAACAATGCCTAGGGTCCCCCTGTGCCACCTGTGGGTTGAAGTCATACAGGCAGGTTGGAAAAGGAAAAGAGGGAAGAAGAAGAGAGGAGGCAAAGGGAAAGCAAAAAACGAAACAGGAAGGCTTCAGGTAAGGCGGGTAAGGTCTAGCCTCAGTGAGTTTGGTGGAGGGGCCGTGCCCAGTTGGCCCTCGTGATGTTTTGCCAACTGCTGGTCCTTGGATATGTCTGAAGGTGGAGGCAGAGTGGTGAGGTGGAGGTGGCCTGGCCCTTGGGGTTGTAGTCCCTTTTCTGTAGTAAGTGGCTGAATGACCTCTGGGGTTTCTTATCCATACAGGAGAGGGTTGGCACTGTGGTCTCAAAGGTTGTTTCCAACTGGAACAGTTCTTGTGTTGTGAAATGATGATTTTGAAAGCTCAGTGACTCTACCACCAGCAGGGAGCCACACCTCACCCAAAGGGCCTCCTAGTTATCCCAAAGGAATGATTATTCTGGAGGCCTCAGCCATCCCTAGTTCCCAGCTGCATGAGTCTCATTGTCATAGAAAGTTTAGTGCCTGGAAAGTGCTGCTAGTCTTAATTCCTTTCTTTAACCTTGAGATAAAAACACCTTTGTTTTAGTCTCAAGCATATCTCAAGTTACATAACTCACTGGTATTAAATTCTCCTTGTTATATATTCAGCTTTCTAGCTGTCCTGGTTTAAGGGGCTTTAATTGAATAGGTGGCCTTGTATTTATGCTAATTTTTTTGTCTTTCTCTTTTAGATCTAGTCCAGGGATAATCATACTGGTTTGTTTAGTAAACACTGAGACCAGCTCTACCATCCAGGGCCCTGACAAATGGGCTGCATTACATTGGGAAAGCTTGCTCCTGGTTGAACTTCAGAAAGGGTTGTTTTCCCAGGGAACAGGTTTCATCCCATCCAGATCCTGTACAAACCCACAGCCCTTAAAGACTCAAAAAGTTTTGTTCTTGTTTTTGAGCAACCCTTGGAACAAGACTTATTCATCATTCATTCCTCAGAGTGGTGGTCCCTGAGGCCTCATACTAAGTAGCTCTCTTCCCTTCCTTTCCCTTCCCCTTGTTCTTTATTTTTTTAATTTTTGTCACCCAGGCTAGAGTGCTGTGGCATCCGCCTAGCTCACAGCAACCTCAAACTCCTGGGTTCAAGAGATCCTTCCTGCCTCTGCCTTCCAAGTAGCGCACAACAATGCCCAGTTCATTTTCCTATTTTTAGTAGAGACAAGGTCTCACTTTTGCACAGACTAGTCTTAAACTCCTGAGATCAAGAGAACTTCCTGCCTTGGCCTCCCAGTGTGCTAGGACTAAAGGCGTGAGCCACTACGTGTGGCCCCCTCAAAGGAGTGGGGCACCGGCCCCATGTGCCAGAGGTGGTGGGTTCAAACCCAGCCCCAGCCAAACACCGAAAATAAATAAATAAATAAATGAATAAAAATTGTCTTCATAACATTTTACTACTATTTGGGATTATCTTATTTAGTCATTTTGTTTGTAATAATTGCTGTGCCCCACCTTAGGCTGGAGTGTGAGCACCTCTAAATCACAGGGAAACTGCCTAACAGTGCCCCAGCCGTGCCTCACACGGGGTCACTACTGGATCAAGTAGTCAACAGCCTTCTTTTGAGCACCAAGTATATGCTAGACATTGGGCTTGCCAGAACAGATGCACCTGTAACAAAATAAAATAAATGTGTTACATGTTTGGAGTTATGTTGGAAAAATTAGAAGATACCTCCAACCCTCCTGTTCTGTCCTGCTAAGTGTCTGGGAGGCCATCATCCATGGATTCACTACATGGCATTGTGCTGGGACAGGGACAAGAGAATCCAGATGATAAACAAGGTGTGTTTTCAAGGAATGCCAGCTCTAGTGTGGGGCAGGCCACCAGTGGAGGGACACTAGCATAATGACATTAGTGCCTTCAGAGAGTGGGTCACACAGCGTTGTGGGAGCAGCAGTGAGAAGAAGAGTTTGACAGAAGAGGGGGAATGGCATGAAAGCCAAAGGGAACAGCATGTGCAAAGTAGGGGGCCAAGAGAGGATTTATGTGATGCCAGAATGGGGATAAGTCAGTGGAGCTCTGTGTTGGGAAGAACAGAACGTGGAGGTGGAGGAGGGAGCAGGTGGAGATTGGAGTTGGGAAGGTTAGCTGGGGCCAGACTGTGGAAAGCCTGGGCCCAGGGCCTAGTAAGGAAAAAAGAGAAGTGAGTAGGGCAGCCTGTAGGAATGTCAATGTCAGGCTTCCTGGGCTGGGTGGAAGGACTCCAAGGTTGCCAAAGGGAGGCATATTTGCAAACTTCCAGCTCCTGGCTTGCTGCAGAAGCTTTGATACCAGTCTACAATGACATTTTGTATGCACTCAGGGGTAATCACAGGTTTGGGAGAAGTTCTTTTCAAGATGAAATGTAAAATTTGATTACAAGATTGCTGGGGTGCCTCCCAGGGCCTTTGAAGGGGCTTATGCTTCATTAGTTTCACAGTGAAGCCGCCTCTGAAACCACTGTGTGGCATTTGTCCAAAATATTACAAGTCTGAAGTGGGGCCTGATTATGTGACGGCACAGCTATTTCTCTGGGGGAGAAGTCTTTTGCTGCCAGTTCTTCCTCTGCTATAAACAGGTCTTAGTCCTAGGCTGTGTTTCCCATCTACACCCTCTCCCTAGGTAACCCAGCTCCCACGCATGAGCCTCTGTGTCCTTGGTGTTCTAGCCCTTGCCTTTCTGATCCCCTCTTCCACCTCCCTCCCTGCTCCTGCCTCACTGGCTTTCTGTCGGGTCTTCCTACAGTCAAGTCCCTCCATCCCAGCACCTTTTCCATTTGCTGCTCCTTTTGCCTGGAGCACTCTTTCCCCAGAGTTCCATTCTCACATCCAGGACCCAGTTCAAATGCCACCTTCTTAGCCAATAGAACTTCTCTGGTCCAACCTAAAAAAACCTGTTAGTGGCTTTGTATTCTTTTCTTCACAGCTCTTTTCACTAACCAAAGTCATCTTATCTTTTGTTTGCTTTTTTTACTCTCTGCCTTCTCTTACCACATAAGCCACTTGAGAACAGGGACTTTCTTTTTCTTACCCATACATTTAAAAAAATTTTTTCTGTGTAATTATTATGGGTACATAATAGTGTATATCTTATAGGGCACATGTGTTGTTTTGACACAGGCGTACATTGTGAATTAATCAAATCAGGGTAATTGAGGTCTCCATCGCCAGAAACCTTCCTTTGTATTAGGAATGTTCCATTCCACTCTTTTAGTTACTTAAAGAATATACTAACTTAGTGTTGATTAGAGTCACTTTGCTGTGCTTTCAAATGTTGTTCATTCAATCAGACTACATTTTTGTACCCATTAACCATCCCCACTTTATACCTCCTCCCATTACCCTTCTCAGCCTCTAGCAACTATCATTCTGCTGTCTCCATGAGATGCAATGTTTTTAATATTTAGCTCCCACGTATGAGTGAGAACAGGTGAGATTTGTCTTTCTGTGCTTGGCTTATTTCGCTTAACATAATGGGAAACAGGGACTTTCCGTCTGTCTCGTTCACTGTGCTGCGTCCTCAGCATCTGCGAAACAGGGACTTTCTGTCCTCAGCATCTGGGATGGTTCACACGGACATTCATTTTTTTAAGGAACCAAACAGAGTTCACAGACAGCGTTCTTACATAATGACAATATTTTGCATCTGGACTTTTCACTTTCTAGTTTTCACAAGACTTCTACATACATAGTCTCATTTCCACCACAGAAACACCCAACAAGGGAAGTAGGAGGGGGGTTTTATGTGCCCATTTTCAAGGATCAGTATATTGAGATTCTTAGAGGTAGTCTAAAATTTCCAGTCAACAAGTAACAGCATCAGGTCTTCTCCCACAAGACCAAATCTTTTCCCATTCTGTCTCACATTCCTAAGTCTTGTTATTTCTCCTGGCTCTTCCATGAACAAAGAATCCACCCATGTAAGAAATGAAAAAGCACTCTCTCCATTCCTTTAAGAGAGAAGGACGGTAGAGCTCGGCTTCCACGTGGAGGTTTGTAGCAAAGAACCCAAACTTTGCTCATGGGTTCACCAGAGAATCAGGCTAACTATCATATAATGATGATGGTTGGGTCCGGACAATCCCAACACATTTCCTCAGTGTAGTAGTAGAATTTTGTTGCCTATCACAACATGGCAAGGGGCTTGGATTTTCATTTTGATTTAGTGTCAAAAACGTTGACTACTGTGCAATTTCACATATTTCACCTCAAAAGCAAATCAGTTTGATGGTGGATGAAGAATAAGAGCCAACCTGCTATTTTTTAAAAGCAGAGGTAATAGAAATAATCTTTTTCTAAAATTGCCTAGAGAATCAGTGACAGAACAGGGAGTTAAGATGCCTGAATTCCAGGTCCTAGTCAAAGACTACTGAAAGTCAATTTCCTTAACTTTTCTGGGCTTTAATTGCATATTAATAGAAATCTTTAGGAAGTATCGACACATTTGTGATGAGTGTGACCTTTCTATGGATTTTTTTTAAATTGACAAAGAATGTACACAAAAAAGTGTGCAAATCATACAGAGCTCAATGAATTTTCACACAGTGTACTCACTCATGTAAGGAGATCCCAAATCAAGAAATCAATCATCACGTACAACTCAGAGTTCTCCTTGTGCCTCATCCTGATAACTACTATCCCCAAGCAGAAGTAACCACTATCGTGAGTTCTACCACATGGATTAGTTTTGCCAACTTTTGAGCTTTATATGGGTGGAATCATATAGTCATCTTGTTTGTCTGGCTTCTTTTGCTCCATTGTGTTGGTAAGACTTAACCATGCTGCTGCTTATAGCTGTGGTTTTGTTTATTCTCAATGCTCTGGCATATCTTATTGCCTGAGTATACTATCTATCCATTCTACTATCGATGATCATTTTTGAGTTGTTTCCAGTTTGGGGCTATTATGAACACTACTGCTACAACCATTCTTGTGCATGTCTTTTTGTGAAAATATATGTGGATTTCAGTTGAATATAAACTCAGGGGTAGAAATGCTGGATCATGAGATATACATATATATTCATAGATACTACCGGTTTTCCAAAGTGCTTTCATCAATTTATTTTCTCATTCCTGGTGGAGGAGAGGTCCAGTTGCTCCATATCTTTGTCAACACTTGTCATTATCTGTCTTCTCATTTTGGCTATACTTGAATGTGACTCTTGGTGGCTTTTCATATATTTAAATTATAACTAACTTAAATATTGTTATAATTTAGTAAATACATTTGTGGAATGATATGGAATGAAACTGTGCTTAGGTAAAGATTAGATTGATTGTGATGTCTAGTTATATTCTTGTCTTGTTCTCTCATTCCTTTATAGAGATAGGTTCATCCCACTTAACACAATGGCAAGCTTCTTGAGGTCAGAGGCTTCACTGTAGGCTTCTTTTATAATTGATATAGTCCTTAGCACAGTGCTAGGCACAGATGAGGTGCCCAGAAAATTCTGATTGGATTGGGCTGAACTAAATGATGGAGGCAAGCCCACCAGGGCCTATGGAATATTTCTGTGTTCATGGTTCCTTGCCTAATCACTGCATATTCAGGTACTACTTTAGGGTGACGAAAGGACTAAGAGATAGGAATTCTAGAAAATGTTCAATTCCTTTGTGTTCCTCCAGAGCCCACTTTCCAAGCACTGGAAATCTTTAGGCAGAACGAGCCCTTCTATTTTTCATGGGATTTTCCTGAAGCATGTACCTTACTTAGGCTACCAGAAAATGAAACAGACAGAAGACTGCCTTACCCTGGGTTGTCAGGAAAGAGCATTATTTGTGTCCTTCCATGCTTGAAGGGGTGCTTTGGACTCAAAATGTCTGATCATATTACGCTAACCTGATAGCCCTATGGCTGAATCCAGTTTGATAGAAATTTCCCCAAAGGCCATAATAGTTTCTAGGATACTTAGTTTCCCTTTTTGCTGATTAAAAAAAAAATCTGTCCTAATTTTTAAGAACTATTTCTATCATCTCATAAGTGAAAGGATCTATATCCAATTGCCCATTTCAACATGTAGCACTGGGTCATGCTATGCTCATTTTTTGTTTGTATTGAATATTGGCTATTTGTAGAGGGGAAATCTTGAGATGTTAAACTAGAGCATTTTAGTAGGTCTGGTTTAGTTTGGAATTAAGCATTTCCTGAAAATAATTGGTGGCAATATCTCTCCTGGCCTTTCTTTTAGTATAGGACCCTGACGTGCAGCAACAGAGATGGGTTTTAATGGTCAGAACCATGAAGTGTTTAAAAAGATTTAAAAAGGAAGAAAATAGGGACCTTGAGAAACGTGTATAGAGAGCTGATAAAACAGAGTCTCTCTGAGCCACTTTCCAAACTCCATGGATTACCTGCTGTCAGGCATATAGAATATGTGTATCTCCATGTGGGAGATAGAAGAAATAAATTCCTGAAAAGAATATTACGGTAAGGTTCTGAAAGCATAGCAGATAGTAATTGTATACCATCACTAACAGAAACAGTCTTGTTCTGCAAGCTGAAATCATGATCTGTGGGTAATCAGATCTAGGGCTCTGGGGCTTCCCATGACCCAGTGATTGTTGTAGACTAGACCAAGAAACAATGGGATGTTTTATTCTGTCCTCTTTCTCTCCTATCAGAGCTGGCTACTTTCCCGAGATTTGTGGGGAGAGGGAGGACGCCTGTGAGTTTTAGAATGATTTTCCTTTGGGAATTGGCCTCATGTCTCAGATCGCCTGATAGTTCTCTCCTTTCATCAAAGTATTTGCTTTTCAATCTCAAGAGTCGACTCCGACTCTTAAGCCTATTAAATTCAGATCCCTGAGTCAGCTCTTTGGGTATTTGTGATTAGGTAGCCAGGGATCATGAGCTCAAATGCTTGGGGTAGGCCAGTCAGGAGGAATGAGTGTGAAATGGGGTCTGAGGTGAACTGGTGAATCTATTTCTTTTTTTTTGTTGTTGCAATTTTTGGCTGGGGCCGGGTTTAAACCCACCACCTCCGGTATATGGGGCTGGCGCCCTACTCCTTTGAGCCACAGGTGCCACCGTGGTGAATCTATTTCTGAGCAAAGAGGGATCTACTAGTCGGCTTCAGACAACAGTCACTGGCTCGGGTGGTCTTTTCTACAAAAGCAAGCCAGAAATTCACATTAAAAAAATGCATAATTCTCAGATTTTTAAGTGCTTTGTAATTAATTTAAAATTTTAAACAATCACTTTGTAGGCAAACCTACCTACCTTGTTTGCAAGTACCAAACAAAACTAATCTGTAGGTCTTCAACATTTAACCTCCTGGCTACACTGATTTTCTGGAGGAAAAACTCGACCCTTACTCACGGCACTTCAAGTTATGAGGGATGTTATTATAAGGATACATGTGACAATAAAATAAACAGGATTTTCAAACAAGCAGCAGGGTCTCACAGAAACCTAGGCACTCTAAGAGAAGAATGAGTGAGCATATGCCTGGTACTTAGTGGTAGTTGGAAGGTTCTTTATCACCACCAGTGGGGTAACTTGTGCTTCTAAATTGGGGCGTGTTTCATCATGAGCTACCTATAGAACTCACATTAATTTCTTTGTTTGTTGTAGAATTCTTGACTGGGTCTCAGGGCTTCCTGTTGTAGAAAGGCCTTTGTTATTTTCGTTATGCCCAAAAGAAGGAGGAATTTCCTTGTCAAGAGTAGATTACAGGAGAAAAGGAGGAGACGGTAAGTCAGGGTGTTTGGAAATCATGATCAGTGTTCTTATCAATGACAGATATTATGGGATGCTTTTCTATCAGGCGTTCCTTCCTTCTTCCTGCTCATAAAATCCCATTTTCCCCTAATATCTGGCAACTTATGTGCTTCAGGGAACGCTGGTTCCAGACCAAAGCAGAGTGGATCTTGATCACGTCAAACCAATGAAGGTGAGGCCCGTTTCCTTGCCAGAAATTAGTTTAGAAGTGGGTATGAATAGCAATTCTTCATAACGAGATGGAGGAAAAGTCTAAGGAGGCTTCTGGCAAATTTTCCTTCTGATAAGAAGAGATCCAAGACAGGAAACAGACCCTGTTTTGTTCATACTGTTGCATTTTTGTGGTGCACTTAAAATATTGGCAGCTAGTCACAATTAGACAGGATGAATATATGGACAAAAGTCAACCTGCAAAAGAAGAAAAAGGCAGAAAATTGGAAAAAACCCAGGTGTCTTAATGATATGCTTTAAATATGTCATTGAGCAGTGAGTTACCCAACCCTGAAACCAACATCCCTTTGAATCTACTGTTGTCTGGATATTAGATTCTCCTTCCCATTGATGACATTTCTGTTTGGGTTTTCTGTTACTTTTCAAGCAGAGGAGTCCAACCCATGGCCTGCAGGCTGCATGCAGATTTTGTGAGTAATTTTTTGCTTATCTGTGGTGGCAGATATCATGAAAATTGTGCATGGCCCCCCCTTTTTTTTGCTCATCAGCTTTTTGTTAATGGTTTGTGTGTTTAATGTGTAGCCCAAGACAACTCTTATTTTTCCACTATGAGGCAGTGAGGCCAAAAGTTGGCCATCCCTATAACACATCCCAATTGAAAAATGTGTTATCAAGGATTATTCTACTTAGATATTGAAAGAAACTAGCTTTTGCCTAAGATTAGATTGTGTCTACAAAGAACAGTGGGCTATAAGTTTGAATGTTGCCCTTTACATTCAAAGAAGCCTCCAGATGTTACAGCTGCCTATTTATGGAGGAACCTGCCAAAAGCTGAGTGTGATCAGAGGTCTCCCTGGCAGGATAGGAGAGTTACCTTGGGCCACCATGGTGAATTGGTAGCTTGTGCCCAACACCATATTCCCAGGTTACTGTGTGGTTAATCAAGTGCAGTCTTAGGTCTAAATTACCCCTTCTTGTTGAACTACAGGTGATCCAAACTGTCAAAGACTGTGTGATTCTACGATGTTACTTTTGGTTATGATTGCTATTTGTAAACACCCTCCCCAATCTACCAGATGGCCTGCCCACCTAGGTGCTGTCATCTTACCCAGCACCACCCCCTAAGTCTTTCCTCTATTAAAACGTTTCTCACTATTGTCCTTTATATTTCCCCCTTACCTTTGTTGTCTGCATCCTTCTCTCCCTGTCCCTCAAGAGGGAGTAAATAGCTGGTCAAATTACTGCTGTAGGGAATTGCTTTAATGGATGTTGGAGAGGATAGGTCAGAAATCAAACTCCTTTTCTCCATTTCCTTGCTTGTGGGGTTTGGGAATATTGTTATTGAGGGAGTGGATTCAGATCCCCCAGAATCATATTGGACTTTAATATCTCTCATTTCTTCTTCTTTTTTGGGGGGGATGCTGAATTTTAGCTGCCTAATTTCTCTTTTCTTCCCCTTGACCACAGTGGACATTTCTCTGCTTCAGTTAGACCTTCAAAAGTCTAACTCACTCTTGGTCCCTTCTTCTGATTCTTGACTGCTCACAACTAGCTCCTTTATCCCATGACATCCCTTTCCTTAGCTTTTCACCAGAGGCCTGATATTTTTCTTCCATCCTTCCTAGAGCATGTATGTGTGTGCCTGGAACTTCAGGCATTTCCTGGAGCTCTCCTAACTTAATTTTGGGAAACAGTCATGTACCAGTCTTCTGCATTTAGTGCTTAATCTCCACCAATTTCAGCACTCCACAGAAGGACTATCCAGTTCTCATATAAGCCTTATAAAAGATAATAAAGCGACTGAAGAATAATTTTTTTCTGTCAAATAAATAGACTGAAAGATTCCGTGCTTTTTACACAACTGCAACTTTTTAAAAACTTTTCTCCTGGAGACAATGTCTTCTGTCACTTGGGCTAGAGTAGAGTAATGTGATCATAGCTCACAGCAACCTCAAATTCCTGGGCTCAAGCAATCCTTCTGCCTTGGCCTCCCTAACTACTAGGACTACAGGCGCATACCACCATGCTGGGCTAATGTTTCTATGTTTTGTAGAGATTCAGGGTCTCACTGTGTTGCTTAGGATGATCTTGAACTCCTGGACCCAAGCACCTCGGCCTCCCAGAGTGCTGGGACTATAGGTGTGAGCAACTGCACCCAGTCACAACTGCAAATAACCTGCCTATCTCGTTAAGAACAAGTGGCCAATCTACACACCTGGTGAACGTCCCTTAGCTTTTCTGCATTGATGTGAATGTGATAAATTCTCAGTCCTTATCTTTCAAGGAGGAAATAAAACAAAACATGAATGTATGTTAGGAGAGACACCTGGGAGATAGGGGGGTGTTGGTCTTGACCTTCAGTTTTGAACATACCTATGAAATCTGAAAGTGCTGGTTTCCAATATGGATCTGCACATTTTTTTCCTATTCTTAAGAATCGGAGAAAAATATTTAATCCACACTGAAATTACTAAGTATGATTATTTTAAATATCTCTTATGGGCAATTTTGACCTATTGATCTACGGCCAAAATATAGCTAGTGAGGACAATAGGTCTCTGCCTCCTGTCAGTATTGATTTGCTCACATTGTCACCCTAATATACCTTGCCTTCTGCTGGATTGGTCAACCATCCAATAATATTGCCGGGAGGAATTAGTTGAGAGTGAGCCCTGAGAGGCTAATGGTGGAGGAAAGATAGTTCTGGTTCCCTGCCTGTCCTCTTCCTCTTGGAAGGTGTTGGAGACCTCTGGTCAGAGGGGTGAGGCCAAAAAGAGAGTAACTGGCTTCATGAGACATTTATGCATTCCCAGCAAGAGATGAGATTAAGAAACCGTAAAACTATTCACAAGAGACTCTGGGAATCCCTAGACACAAGCAGAACTACTTAGGAGCAAAGCATGGCTCTGCATAGAATTCTTCTAAGCTGCAGTACCCAGTGGACCAGGGAGGCTAGGAGGATCAGCAGTCTGTGCACTTGGCACAGGCCCGTGCTTCCTCCTTGGGCACCGTCAGCAACAGCAAGGATAGGGCTCTGTCCCTGAGACAGCAGATGCTGCAGGGAGGGGGCGTTGGAAGAGATGGCAAGGCTGGGCACAGAAGTACATGAACATCAACACTTGCTCAAGAAAATCCCAGCCAGCCAACCTGAAAAATGAGCGTGGTATGTTGCAGGTCCTTCAGTTTGGTGGAAATGACCTACATAAAGTTAAGGGTTCATATCATAAATTCAGAATTGGAATCTGAAGCCCTTGCTCCTCCATTGTTTGGGTTATCTGTAGCAAGTGTGGTTATTTCTAAGAATGATTTTCTGTACATTAAAATACATAACACGCAGATTGTGCTGAGTGAGCTGCAAAGGCTTCCAGAACAGAGCAGAGAATGGGTACAAGTTGGAAGGCCTGGGTTGCTGCGCTCAGCCTCGGTATCGTTTCCACAGGGCAGTGATGGCAGATGTGCTAAGCCTTTATAGTCACAGGTGTCCCTCCTTGTCCAGGGTTCTGGATTTGGGAAGCAGATTATTCTGAATACATTGGAGCAGCAATCACCTCAATCACCTCATCTACTGTTAATGTTACCTGGCTATGGTGGTGGCAACAAACCCAGTGGAAACACTATAGGCTTTCAGTTGTGACCTTTGCCTTAACCGTGGAGAGAGGACAATCTTTCACCGTTGGGTGTTTTGTTGATCCTGTAGGGAAGGGACTTGTGTTGGGGGAGAGACAGGCCAACCCCAAAGAGCTATTGGTATGATACATCCGGAGTTCCTCAAGGTGCTACGAGCAGTAGAATTTAGCAGCTTTAGTGTGAACTCCAGAGCTCTGCTTTATTACAAACTGGGTAATCTTGGGCAAGTTATTTAATTTCTCTTGGCTTTAGACTACTCATTGCAAAGTGTAAGAGGTAGTAGTACCTACCTGGAAAAAAAAGGTAAAACATTATCATGGTAGTATGAATTCCCAGGCACATATAAGTACCCAATGAATGTTAGATGTTATTATAAGTCTTAGTAGAGGATTGATCCCAGGGAGCTTTCTCTATGATTTGAGAACTTGACTCTGGGATCGTAGGCCCTGACGTTTGCTAAAGGACAGGGCTGCAGACAGAGTGGAGGGCTTCTGTGTGTGACCACCCGCCAAGGGAAGGAGGCCCGGGCGGTGTGTCTGGATCCCAGTGCTCTGGTGCGGACCCTGGGGGGTATCTGCTGCGAGCTGACCCGACTTGTGTGCTCCCTGGGCACCCGCACTCATGCCTGCAGAGCTGGAGCCAACCTGCCTATGCTTTTTCTTTGGCTTGCCTAGGACCTGGTTCTCCTTTTTGCTGATTCAGGTAACCTTGCTGTGACATACCTGTCTGATTCTCACTTAAAACCAACATCTGATTCCTGACTTACTGTGTGCCACCATGACCTCTGGATGTGAGCTCAGCAACCTCTCCATCCTCTTCAGTGCACGTGGGCCCAGCCAAGGGAAGCTCTGAAGGCGTAACTGAGGCCCATGTCCACCCAACCACCATGCAGCATCACTTTTAACCTGCTAAGCCATTTCTTAGTGCAGTTTCTTACTGCTAAGCCATTTCTTATGGCACCCTGTGGAACAGTGTCTTCCATGAACTCCACATGGGGGAGAGGGGCACAGAACACATCGTAACATTTGGGGTGCAAGCCCTAAATGAGCAAACTGAAAAATACATGTCCTTTGCCTCTCTATTGCTATGTTCTTGGACTCCAAGGTGATAGGAACATGTGCATGATCAGAGGTCAGAAGTGTCCTAGCACTGGCAGGATGTTTGCAGGGAATGGAGGGAAAACTGTGTTGGAAATGTACGGAGCTAAAAACTAGACTAAGAAAAATTCTTCTAATCACTAGATGATCTAGAAAAAATTGTGAAAAGAGGATTTTGTCCTAATCAATGATGATTAAAAATGGAATTTCTCTCTTCAAGAATATACTGCAACATACAGCACACATAATCATGAATACCCTCTGCATTTTCAATCCAAAGGATATTTGAGGTTGTCAGTGAAAAGAAAACCTGATAAGACCTGAAATCTGAAGCTCCCGCGTGAAAGAGACCTGACAGAGGTTTTCTCCACTTTGACAATAATTCTAAAAATTTTTATGGCATTAACAATAAAATGTTATGAGGCGGAAAGAGCCTTTTCTGAGTGACTGACAAAATGAAAACTTTAGTGACTTTGGTGCTATAGGAAAAACTAAATTGCTTTTCTGTTCTCTCTTCAGAAAACGATTTCTCTAAACAAATCGGCATAATATTAAGAGCCAATCAAAGAGTGTAATAGCCAAAAGTCAGAAAAAAAAAAGCTTTAGGAAAGTATATCAGGAAGTTAATAAAACGACTATTTTTTTTTGTATATTTTTGAAGTTTACAGCATGTGTTAATTTTATAAAACTTGAGATTTTGAGGGGATTTCTCTTCTCCTTCTAAATAAATATTTACTTTCATAATTTGCCTTGCTTCCTAATTTGCTTTCTGAAAGAAATTTCCCAGACATATAGATGATTTTACCTCCCACAATATTAAATCTATTCTTGATGGGAGGTACTTGACCCATAGCTTAAATTACAATGACCACCGATGGATATTTGGGTGCTTCCCTTGGGAAAATGTTCTATAGGTAAATGCCATTTATCATTTACATTGCTGTCAAACAAAACAAAACACAAAAATTAAGAACCACTTCTTTAGACAGCAGAAGAAAACAAGTAACTTTATCAAAGAGTGATTTTCACCATCTGAATTTATCTGTTTGTTATTGCTATATATTTGCTTATATGTATGTTTCCTACACATATGTTTATACATTGGTATTATACTATGCACATGTGTCCTGGTTATCTATTGCTGTGGAACAAATCATCTCAATAAGTAATGTCTTAAAACAACAATCATTTCATTATGTCTTACTATTAACCTCACCTTCTTGGAAGGGGATGAGTATTAACTTGAAAGATAAATATTTGCCAGGCAGACTAAATGACAGTGTACTATTTCAGTTTTGAGCCAAAAACTCTTGGGGAAATGTAAGGAAGAAACTCATGTTCTGAGCATTTATACTTAAAGACAGACACCGGTAGTGAAATGGCATGAGCTGGGGAGGAGTGTTTGAGGTGAGGTGCAGATTTCACTAGCAAAGTATAATAACGAAACTACATTAGTGGCAGTGATTTTGCAAAAACAATGAACTCTGAGGACATTGTCAAGGTGGAGTGTTTCTGCTTCCCATGCAGCCAGCCAGATATTAGGAGTTTGGAATTAAGCTTGGCTATGAGATGAAGAGAAAGATTTGGCTGCTTTCCAGTTTCAAATAATGTATGTTGATTGTAATAAGGCCGATGTAGATGTCATCTTGAACTTAAAAGAGGCCAAGATATGCAGTTCCTTCTGTGAAGTTTGGATTTCCCACTGACTTCAAAGACTTTCCTGAAGGTAGGCAAGTTATGGGGAACACATTGTCTAGATAGGCTATCTGGGTTGGGTACCATTCACTACTCTGTTCTCAGAGGAGACTAAAGACTAAAGCACAAGGCAGCATTTGCTTCAGGCAAAAGGCACAGTTTCTCTGTCACAATGGTTGCATTCACTCTTTCATTATTATTTTTGAAAAAAGGGCTGTAGGATATCAAATAGTCCCGGGAGAGTTGATTCTCTTTTAGATAGATTTATCTCTCTACTTTTCCCAAAATACCCAAGAAAGTCCAGTTCATGGAGTTGGATTTTTCTCACTGCTATGACTAAGTCATTTTAGCAACTCTGTAGAAGTCAGTAGTTCAAGGAGATACTCCCATTGCATTGACTTCATCCTGGACCTTGTCCACTCCGGCCACTCAAAAAGTCTCCTGCACACCCTGAAGCTATGTTTCTACTGCTCAGTAGTATGGATAGATGATTAGGGAGTTTCAGTGCTTAGCCACAAGGCCACTGTGTTATCTGAAGATACTTGGTTAAGAACATGGCCTCTCAAGGCAGACAATTAGGTTGAAATTTCAGCTCTGTAATTTACTAGTCACGTGACCTTGGACAAATTCTATAACCTTTTTAAGATCCAGTTTCTTCATCTGTAGAAACAAGACTGGTGCCAATAATCCCCACCTCACAAAGGTAAGTTGTAGTTTAAATGAAATTATGACTAGGTGTTATTAATTATTCTCCCACTCATCAAACCCTTCTTAGACTAGAAAGAGCTGCTTTATTGGAGAAATAATCGTGATGGCTATCACTGCTATGTATCAGCTACTAGGCTAAATACTTTATACTATAATGCAAAATGCTAGGAAGAGACTTTTGCAAAAGAAGAAACTGAGAGTCAGAGAGACTAATGATCTTTCTCAGGGTCATAAAACCAAGTGTCAGAGATGGGGTGTGAACACCAAAGCTGGTATTCTTTTCCCTAAGCCATCCTGATGCTTATGTATCCCAGTTTGAGTCACTGCCCCTGTGGATGAATATGAGGGGAAAGGGTCATTATTTCCTTCTTGTATTCATAAGGCACAGCAGTCCTTTACTTTAGAGAAAAATGGACACCTAATATTAAGCAGTAAGCCCAGGTGGAGACCCATCCACTCACAGAGTTTCATATGGAACAACTGCCTTTCAACATGCCCACAGTTCTTAACATGAATGGTTGTGCCAGAGAGGCATGCACCCATATCCAGGCTCCTATGACAAGTTTTAGCCCCAAGGAACCCTTGATGTTCTTGATTTGATCTCCTTTAGAAGGTAGAACCCAAAGACCCTGACATTCATCTGCTGTCAGCCATTCTTGTACAAGAAAGCATACATCTTCAGGAGCAACAATTTGCAAGCATAGTGTAGTTTAAACAGTACCTCCCCAGAAAAACACGTCACTGAAAAGATAAAGTCTCCAAAAGATGCAGTTTGTCCCCAACATAGACAGCCTTTTCATTCTCAGAGATAGCAATTTATCTCATTTCAGCCACAGTAAAATTCAATGCCTTTTCTATTGAGGTCACTGCTTTATATGTGGGTCATTACGAAAGTTTTGAGATACATGCAAAATCAAGAAATGTAAAGTCCATGCAGGCAGAAACAAATGAAGCCCTCCCAGTAGCAGTGATAAACTGAGCGTGTTGAAACTTGTGCAGGTTAATCAGAAAGGACGCTATTAGCTGTGTTTCTTGGAAGTGAAATAATGGACCATAATAGAGTCTGGCTCAAAACATTTGTCTGTATGTTTCCCCCACCCTAACCCTGCCCTGTCCATCTGATATCCTCCAAATAAAGGGAATGGTTTCATTAATAGATATCCAATCTCGGCTTGGCGCCTGTGGCTTAGCGGGCTAAGGTGCCAGCCACGTACACCTGAGCTGGCGGGTTCGAATCCAGCCCGGGCCCGCCAAACAACAATGACGGCTGCAACCAAAAAATGGCCGAGCGTTGTGGCAGGCGCCTGTAGTCCCAGTTACTTGGGAGGCCGAGGCAGGAGACTCTCTTGAGCCCAGGAATTGGAGGTTGCTGTGAGCTGCGATGCCACAGCACTCTATCCAGGGTGACAGCTTGAGGCTCTGTCCCCAAAAAAAAAAAAAAAAAAAAAAATAGATATCCAATCTCTACCTCTTACAGAGAGGAACATTCCTTCACTCTTACACCATCTCCATAAAGGTTAAAATGTTTCTAGGGCGAGTTCTACTCAGTTCTCATACTCTTAGTACCCGGTGTTTTTCTTATCTCATAAAAGACTCTTAAGAAAAAAATGTCTCCCTGAGTTGTGGAAGTGGAAGGCTTTCTTTAGGAATCACTGCCTTTTTCCTGGGAAGCCAACATTTTCTTTTTGTTTAAAGGGTTTGGCTCATCTTGATCCAGGTACAGTAACCATAGATAGGAAGGGAATGAGTTTGGGGGCTAAATGGGCAGAATGCCAAAAAGAGAAATACACAGGGAAAGCACAAAACAGAAAAGAAAAAAGAAAAGCACAAAAACATATGGGGTGATAGACTAGATTAATAGGTACGATTGGATTCCTTAAAATTGAAGGCACAGTGAGGGAGACCATAAGGTCTCTTATTACATGTAAGATGTTCTGTATCTTTCAAAGAATGCCCACAATAAATAGCAGAGGCTGATTTGACCTAGGTGAATGCTACAGGTTGGTAAGGATTTAGGTAGCTTTTTCATTTGTTGATTGTCTCAACTTTAATTTAGCAAACAACCTATGTTGTCCTCTTTGTAAACAGTTTCTTTCTTTTTTTCTTTTTACGAGTCTCAGCAAAAATTTTTAGTGAGTCAATGACAGTGAATAAATCTTTGTGGAATAACCCTTTTAAAGACTTCTTTTTTCTTTTGTCTTCTTCTTCTCTTTGCTTTTTAAAAAAATACCGTGTTCTTTGGATCAACAATAAAACAGAAAATGCCCTGGCAAAGTGAGAGCACCAAATCGTATATCACAGATATGAGATAATTGTGGTCCTTTAAAAAAAAAGTTAAAAATGTATTTAAAAAATCTATTTTAAAATCTATAATCTCAAGACAACTTGTTATCATTTAACAAGTTGATAAGAGCCTGCCATTGGTATGAAGGAAGGGGTAAGGGTAGTTGTTCTTTGGAGTGTGGTGGTGGTTCGGGTTCCAGAACTAACCTTAGTCGACAAAGAATATTATCAAGAATATGGGTATGGTAATTCTCTTAGATGTGACAAATGGAACAAACTCCTGATTCTGTTGAAGTATATTTGGATACAGTCTGTCCCTTTGGCTCTTCTGTAAATCAATTTAATTCTTCCTTTCCAACTTTGCAGGGAAACCAAGCAATTTCCAGAGCTCCTGGGAGGAGAAAAGAATACGGAGTGAGTAAGGGAAATGGGGAGAAGAATTTTCCAATTCTCCTATATTAGATAGACTTAAAGTGCAGTGATGACATTTTCACAGCGAAATAATCCGAGGTATGACTGAATATGCAATGGGAACGTATGTTGGAAATCAGAATCATCTGGAAAATCTGCATTGTATGTTTGGAGACTATATAGAAAGTTTTCCTTCTACAGACATAGAATAGGCTGTGAAGGAAATGCCAAAATATTTTAAACCATGTTTTATACAGAAGGAAAAAACTATATATCAGAAATGGACTTTGAGAAACTCTGGATCATTAGTTAGCCTGTTTAAAAGTTTTCCAGAGGGGTATCCTAATCGGTGTTGCTTACTTATGCCAACGTTTTCTAAGATTTTTTTCCTAGACAAGAAGTCATTTCTAATGTCTAACTTAGATCCTTCCTCCTGAAATCTAGGCTTCTCTTACCACAAAAATTTGTCAAAAGTCTGAATAAGACACTTTTAAAGTAATTTAAAAGAATAGGCAATGTGGCAGCACTACAGAAAGTATGTAAAATAGAGAAAAAGGATAACCCCATGTCATCCTGCCACCTTCCTTTATCTTTAACATAGCTGTCCAGTTTTTTTCCAAGTCCACATATTGTCTACACGATTAACCTGCTTTTTTGTGCTTGATATTATAAAAACTTTCCTCTGTTGTTAAATTGTTAATGACAGTCATATTTAATAATTGCATAATAATACATGGAGTGTAGATTTTGAATGATCTTTGAACCAATCAAAGAGATATATTTTGTCCTTTTAAAACAACAAATTGTTAAAAATACATTTTTAACATTTTTTAAAAAGAGCCCTCTTTTTCGAAAACAAGTTCAAACTCACAAAAAAGTTTCAAGAAGAAAACATAAAACACCTGTATATTCTTGGTCCAGATTCATGGATTGTTAACAATTTTGCCCCATTTGCTTTATTAATTGCTTCCTCTCTCTCTCTCACCCTCTTTGTTTGTTTTTTTTGTTTCTCTCTCTATACATAATATTTTTATAAACCATACAAAAAAGAAGTTGCCTACATCATAATCCTTTATAACAAACTGTCCCAAATTTTGGCCAGTGGGAAACCCTTCAAGTCGACTTCTGTATCTTTGTGAGATGCCCCATTAAATTCTGCTGCAGAAATGATGGTCATGGCTGACCTTGGACTAACCCTGCCACAGTGCTGGAATCCCCCATTTCTCCAAGGAAATGGATGCTTCCTTTTAGTAGGGAATGGTTTTAGTGATCAAGACTGGGCACCAAGTATGACCATTGTTACTTGGGTGTATTTGCTTATAAGCCCCATTTGTGAACAAGATTACTTGCTTTCATACTTTAGAAAATCTTAAGTCCATACAGTACCTCCAATTTAATCTATTCCATAGGGTTCATCTTACAACTTCTCTCTTTCATTATTTGTATGTTTTTTCTTCCACATTGAGAACTCTTGCTCTTAACAATATTACATTCACTCACTTGTTCAATCTTTTAATACAGGGTGGCCATAAAGTTCGTGTGCAATTTAAATAGTTGTAACTATCTTATACCTAAATTGAGTATAGAACAGCTTTGCCCATACCTCTGAGAAAACAGAATTACTAAAGAGTTTGGGATTGGGTTGCTGTTCTTTCCCAAACCAAATCAAGACCGAGAAATACTTATGGTCCAGTACTATATTTGTAAATTACTTGGATTAGTTGGCTGTCTTTTTATTCTTCTTCAGCAGGATTATGCCACTCATTTCAAATGCTGTTAAGATCATTTATTTAATTTGCTTCCAGTGTTTTCCCCTTCCCATTCTTGTTTATTTTATTTTTTTGGATCATGTTCCCAAACGTCTACACTGTATAAAAAGGTACACTCAGAGAAGTGTTAACTCCATCCTGAATTCACTCTGTCTCTAGAGGGAAATCACTTTATTGTTTCCTGTGTAGCCTTTCTGGATTTCTTTTTGGACGGCTGAATAGACAGATATGTATGTTTTCTTATTTCCCCTTCTCACACAAAATGCAGCATACTAAACATACTCTTTGGCATTTTGTTTTTTTTTTTCACTTAAGAATGTTTCTTGGAAACATATCAGTTTGTAGTGATTTCTTCCTCTTTCTCCCTTTCTCTCTTTAATAGCTGCAAAGAACTTTATCCTGAATATTTATCATAGTTTAAGTAATCACTTGTCTGTGAACAGTTAGTTTTCAATATTTTGCAACTGCCAATAATGCCGCCATGAATATCCTTATGCAAATGTATTCTTTTCTATTGTTTGAGATGTATCTTCAGAGTAAATCCCCACGGTGAGATTGGTAGGTCAAGTGTAAAAGCAAATGAGGTCTGTTGGATATTGCCGTATTCTTTTCCATAGGGCTTATACCATTTTGCATTCTCACCAACAATGTATGACATATATGTTTTCCTCACTGTCTTGCTAACAGAATGCAATCATAAACTTGAATTTTTGTCAACCTCAGGGAAGAGAACTGGTGTCTCAGTGTGCTTTTAATCTGTAATTCTCTTATTAGGAATGAAACAGAACATATTTTGCATATGTTTAAGGTCCATTTTTAGACTTCTCTTTTTTGTGAATTAATTGTGGATGTCTTTTGTCCATTTTTTTCCCAAAAGGATTAAAAAAATTTTAAGATATTTGGCAGAAGCAGCCTTGATACAATTTCCATTATCTGAAGGCAGAACCCTGGAGTACCTGCTGTGGATAAGCTATAGACACTGCCCTCCAGAAACTCGTAGTTGATAAGCTGAGCACTATCACAGTGGGGATGAGCATAAACTCTGCCTTCAAAAGCCAATCCTGCCACTTAGGCAGGTTATTTCACCTGTCAGTGCTTCTGTTTCTCCATCTCTAAGATAGCAACAGAAATAGCACTTACCTCTTAGGACTGTTTTAAGTATTAAATGACTTGGCATATGTATTAAATAATGGCCTTTGAACAGTGTCTGAAACAGTAAACAGTCCACAAATGGTACCTATTTACAGTCAAGAAAATGCTCTCAATACATTTGATTTTATCCCATAAGAATCCTGTTATACTGCTATAAAAAATGAGAAATTGGAGGATTAGAAACATTAAATGAATCCATGGTAGAAGCACAATTATAAGCTATTCATTTAGTCATTCATTCACTTGTTTATTCTACAGGTATTTATTGAGGTTTTCCTATGTATGTGGTACTGGCATAGGTGCTGGAGATATACCCTAGGCAAGACAGATCTTTGAGCTTCTGGAGCTCAATTTCTTGTGGTAGAGAAGTCTGTGTAGGGTATAGAAAGAGATAAAAAAACCCCAAGAAAACCCACTTTGTTTTGTTCATTATTTATTTATTCAAAAGTCACAACAGATGGGTGGCACCTGTAGCTCAAGTGGCTAAGGCGCCAGTCACATACACCAGAGCTGGCGGGTTCGAATCTGGCCTGGGGCTGCCAAACAATGACAACTACAACCAAAAAGTAGCTGGGCATTGTGGTGGGCACCTGTAGTCCCAGCTACTCAGGAGGCTGAGGGCAAGAGAATAGCTTAAGCCCAGGAGTTGGAAGTTGCTATGAGCTGTGACACCTTGGCACTATACCCACCTTAGCACTCTACCCTCTATCACAGCTTGAGGCTCTGTCTCAAAAAAAGAAAAAAGTTACAACAGAGTTAATATTTTGCAACTGCTAATAGCGCTGTAGTGAATATCCTTGTGCAAATGTATTCTTTTGTATTGTTGGAGTTGTGTCTTTAGTCAAGATTCATTGTTAAATGAAAGAATGAAGGAATGATTGAGTGGTGAAAAACATGGCTTAATACCTAGGCAGAGCCTAAATTATAAAAGGCCTAATCCTGGGCAGAAAAATCCACATGGTCAGATTTGCATCTAAGAAAACTCAAGCCAAAGTCTGTGAGGACCCACAGGAGAAGGGCAGACAGGAGGGAGGCTGTTCCAATGAGTCTAGAGTGAGATGCCTGAATCTAGTGAGAGGGCCTTAATCAAGGAGGTGAGGGGGGAGGATAGAGAAGAGGTGAGCTGCAGAGAGATTTAGAAGTCAGAATTGACTTCACTCAGAGATTTTCTGGGTATAAAGGGGGAAGAAGAGAAGTCTGGAGTAACACTGAGATTTCATTGTGATAAGAGATTGAAGAGGATTGCTAATGGGGAAAATGAAGAAAGGCTTCTAACATAGGGATTTGAGGTGGCTGTGGGACCATCGCTTATTGACTGTGCTTGCATTTGGTTTTTCTACATTCCTGGCATCAAGAGTTGTGTGCACCTGTTCAGGGCACTGAGTACCAGCACATGAGATAAACAATGCCTAATAGTAGAAAGGATACCACTTAGGAGGCCAGTTGGACTGTGGTGCAACTATGGGAATCACTTTAATTCTCTGGGGGTCTATGGTGGGGAATGGTCAGTGCTTAGTTAACTGCTAATTCTAAAAGGCAACTTATTTAGTCTTTGAAGACAAAAATACTCACCTACGCATCTTCTCTCATGCCCAAGATGATATTTTGCATAAAGCAGACTGTGGACAGTATTTTTTTTTTTTTTTTTTTTTTTTGAGAGAGACCCTCAAGCTGTCACCCTGGATAGAGTGCTGCGGCTTCACAGCTCACAGCAACCTCCAATTCCTGGGCTCAAGCGAGTCTCCTGCCTCTGCCTCCCAAGTAGCTGGGACTATAGGTGCTCGCCACAATGCCCAGCCATTTTTTGGTTGTTTGTTTGGCAGGCCCGGGCTGGATTCGAACCCACTAGCTCAGGTGTACGTGGCTGGCACCTTCGCCTGTTGAGCCACAGGCGCCGAGCCAAGATCTGTCTTTCTCAGAAGACTGCTTTATTCTCTCTAAGACTCACACTCTCTTTTTCTCTCTCTCTCCAGCTAACGTAGATAGCCCCCAGGCACCCAAGAGAAACTGAACCTGAGCAAGGTAACTTAGCGGTCCGCGTCTGGAACCTAGTTAAGCCTGCCCGAGACCTGGCCAGTCCTGGGCCCTGGCAAGTAGTGTCAGAAGTGACATGTGACACACACTGATCACTTCGACCATATGATCTATGTGCAGAAGGAGCAGAGAGAGCTGAGGTCCCAAACCCAGTGGTCCCCCAGGGGTATAACATCAGTGGAGGGATAAGTGTTAAGAGAACAGAAAAATATCCATAGGCAGACCACTGGTGAGACTGGAGTGGTTAGCGATGAGTAGCCCTGATGTCAGACCACTGACAAGTGCCCTTATTGATCTTCTTGTCTGACTTTGGGCAATTTACTTAAAACTTTCTTTTCTTTTTTCTTTGAGACAGAGTCTCACCCTGGGTAGAGTGTTGCGGCTTCATAGCTCATAGAAACCTCAAACACCTGGACTCAAGCAATTCTCTTGCTTCAGCCTCTCAAGTAGCTGGGACTACAGGCACCCGCCACAATGCCTGGCTTTTTTTTTTTTTTTTTAGAGATGCAGGTCTCGCTCTTACTCAGGCTGGTCTCAAACTCATGAGCTCCAGGGATCCACCCACCTCAGCCTCCCAGAGTGCTGGGATTACAGTCCTGAGCCATTGCACCCGGCCTACTTAAGACTTTCTTCCTCCATTTTCTCAGCTATAAAATGGGGATGATAGTGGTATCTACTTCATCAGGTAGTAGCAAAAATTAAGAGAAAATGCACACAAAGGGTTTAGCAAGGTGTCTGACATATAGAAAGATCTCGAATAATGTGCCATCAGCCATCATGATTACTAATGCTCCAGCATAAAGGCCAATGTCCTTGTAAACTTTAAGAAGAACTTAAGGTTGGGCGGTGCCTGTGGCGCAAGGAGTCGGGCGTCGGCGGGGTGGCGGGTTCAAGCCCAGCCCCGGCCAAAACTGCAAGGAAAAAAAAAGAAGAGGTTAAGGTTACAGCTGTCCTTGGCTGCAGGCATCTGTAGGGAAAGAGGACTTAGAAGGAAGCCCAGCTGTGGAGCCGTGCCGGCCCTGTCCAATATGTGGGCAGTAACTAAGAAAGTAACTACGGAGGACCTATGACCCAGAGTGGAGCTGCAGGCGGTTGAGAACTCGGGACTATTTTGTATTCTCCCCGGAAATCACCCTGACGATGATTTCCGCAGCAAGGCCGTCCTTACGTGCGCTGGGCCAGCTCTTATTATACAGATTAAGGGTCTAGAAAAATTTTTCTTCATTTTTCAATCTACTTAAAGGATAATCAACTGTTTAAAGCAAAAATAATAATAAGCTATTATGGGGTTTATAATAAACATCAAAGGAAATTAATTACAACCGCACAAAGACTAGAAAGGGTGTCATGTTAATATACCATTATACATTCTTTCACTAAACGCACAGGAGCATTATTTAAAGGTAGTGATAAGTTAAAGAGGTATATTGTGAATCTTTTTTTTTTTTTTTTTTTTTTTTGAGACAGAGTCTCAAGCTGTCACCCTGGGGCATCACAGCTCATAGCAACCTTAAACTCTTAGGCTCAAGTGATTCCCTTGCCTCAGCCTCCCAAGTAGCTGGGACTACAGGCACCCGCCACAATGCCCAGCTATTTTTTTGTGGCAGTTGTCATTGTTGTTTTATCTGGCCCAGGCCAAGTTCGAACCCCCCAGCCTTGGTGTATGTGGCCGACACCCTACCCACTGAACTATGGGCACCTATATTGTGAATATTAATACGACCATTAGCAATAATAACAAGAAAAGAGGAATAGGGCGGTGCTTGTGGCTCAGTGAGTAGGGCGTTGGCCTCATATACCGAAGGTGGTCGGTTCAAACCTGGCCCTGGTCAAATTGCAACAAAAAATAGCTGGGTGTTGTGGCAGGCACCTGTAGTCCCAGCTACTCGGGAGGCTGAGGCAAGAGAATCACCTAAGCCCAAGAGCTGGAGGTTGCTGTGAGCTGTGACGCCACAGCACTGTACCCAGGGTGACAAAGTAAGATTCTATCTCTGAAAAAAAAAAAAAAAAAGGAAAGAAAAGAGGAATAACCAATAAGTCAGCAGTGGAGAAAATACAGAATTTAAGAAAAATACTCCATTTATCCCAGAAGAAGGCAGGAAAAGAGGGGAAAATGTGCAAAGAACAAAGACAAATAAAAAACAAATGGCAAAATGGTAGATTGAAGCTCAACAGAATTAATTACTGTGTGTTTTGTTTTTTTTTTGAGACAGTCTCACTTTGTCACCCTAGGTAGAGTGCCATGGCATCGCAGCTCACAGCAACCTCGAACTCTTGGGATCAGGCGATTCTCTTGCTCAGTTTTTCATTTTTACTAGAGATAGGGTCTCACTTTTGCTCAGGATGGTCTTGAACCTGTGAGCTCAAGTGATCCACCTGCCTTAGCCTCCCAGAGTGCTAGGATTACAGGTGTGAGCCACCACACCAAGCCAGAATCAATTACTGTATTAAAGGTAATTTAAGAGACAGAGAAATTAGATAAGAAAAGCAAGACCCTAATACTATATATGCTGTGTACAAAAAAGGGACTCTAAATATAAACACACAGGTTAGAAGTAAAATCGAAAGATACACCACACAAACACCAACCGAAAGGAAGCTAGAGTAGCAATGTTAGTATAAGGCAATATAAACAACAGAACAAGGAATATTACCAGCGACGTGGGGGACATTTCATAATCACTAAGGGGGACACAGCAATCCTAAATATTGAACAGAGCTTCAGAATACATGAAGCCAGAACTAACTGAACTAAAAGGAGAGATGGGTAAATCCTAATTTTAGTTGAAGACACTCCTTTCTCAATAATTGATAGAAAAGTCAACAGAAAATGTGTAAGTGTATAGAAAACTTGGACAACATTATCAATCAACTTGACCTAATTGACATTTCATAGCACTCTACCCCCAAACAGAAGATTACACATTTGTTTTACATGTGCTCAAGAAATATTTACCAAGACAGACCATGTTTGGGGCCATCAATTAAGTCTCAGTAAATTTATTTTTATTTATTTTTATTTTTGCTTTTATTTTTTTTTGAGACAGAGTCTCACTTTGTCACCCTGGGTAGAGCACTATAGTGTCATAGCTCACAGCAACCTCCAACTCCTGGGCTTAGGCAATTCTCTTGCCTCAGCCTCCTGAGTAGCTGGGACCACAGGTGCCTGCCACAATGCCCGGCTATTTTATTGTTGTAGTTTGGCCAGGGCTGGGTTTGAACCCACCACCCTTGGCGCCCTACCCACTAAGCCACAGGCACTGCCCAGTCTCAGTAAATTGAAGGGGATTGGAATCACACACACGAAGTATGCTCCCCAACCACCACAGAAGTTAATTATGAATTAATAACAGAATGATATCTGAAAAATCCTCTAATATTTTGAAATTAATCAAATAGATAAAAAAGACATTACAAGTGAAAATAGAACAAAATTTGAACTGAATTAAAATGAAAATGCATGGCTTGGTGCCTGTGGCTCAAGTGGCTAAGGCGCCAGCCACGTACACCTGAGCTGGCGGGTTCAAATCCAGCCTGGTCAACCAAACAACAATGACAGCTACAACCAAAAAATGGCCAGGTGTTGTGGCGGGCGCCTGAAGTCCCAGCTACTTGGGAGGCGGAGGCAAGAGACTCGCTTGAGCCCAGGAATTGGAGGTTGCTGTGAGCTGTGATGCCACAGCACTCTATCCAGGGTGACAGCTTGAGGCTCTGTCTCAAAAAAAAAAAAATAAAAATAAAGATAAAATGAAAATGCAACATACCAAAATTTATAAGATGCTGAGAGGAAAATTTGTAGGTTTATTTATTTTATTTGTTTTTTTTTTCTTAGAAACAGAGTCTCACTTTGTCACCTTTGGTAGAGTGCTATGGTGTCACAGCTCAAAGCAACCTCCCAACCTCCAGCTCTTAAGCTTAGATGATTCTCTTGCCTCAGCCTCCCAAGTAGCTGGGACTATAGGTGCACACCACAATGCCCAGCTATTTTTTTGTTGCAGTTTGGCTGGGGCTGGGTTTGAACACGCCACCCTTGGTATATGGGGCCGGCGCCCTACTCACTGAGCCACAGGCACCGCCCAGGAAAATCTGTAGCTTTAAATGCTTCTATTAGAAAAGAAAAAAATATAAAATCAATAGTAGATTTCTGCTTTAAGAAACTACAAATAGAAGAGCAGATTAAACCCAAAGTAAGTAGGAGGAAGGAAAAATACAGACAAGAGTAAGAATCAGTGAAGTAGAAAATGAATAGATAATACAGAAACAACCAAAATGGTCATCATCAGGTGAATGGATTAACAAATGTTGGGATATCCATACCACAAAAGACTATTATAGCAATATAAAGTTGTTAGTACTCATAACAACATTGGTAAATCTCAACGTATTATGCTAAGTGAAATACACCACATTCAAAAACCTCCACACTGTATGATGCATTTAGATCAAATTCTAGAAAAGGCACAATTATAACAAAGGAAAACATCAGTGATTGTCATAGGCTGGGGTGGAGGAAGGGAAAGAATGCAAAGGAACATAAGGATAAAGAAAGTAGTCTATATCTTGGTTGTGGTGGTGTTAGATGACATGACTGTACTACACTTGCTCTTAGCAAAAAAAGCTAAGAAGCAATTATGTGGATGTGTATATATATATATTTGTCAAAACACATTTAACTGTGAACTTAAAATGGGTGAATTTTTATTGTATGTAAATTATACCGGAATAAAGCTGATTTTTTTGTTTTTTCTTATATTGATCTAAAATGCAAATAAAGTTGATTTTTTTTCCTTGTTTTTTTCCTTTGTCGAGACAGAGTTCTACCCTACGCCCTGAACGAAGTGCAATGGCGTCATAGCTCACTGCAACCTCACACTCGGGCTGTGGGCATCCTGCTGCCTCAGCCTCCGCAGCCCACTGGGATCACAGGTGCTCGCCACAGCGCCTGACTGGGTGTTTCCATTTTTATCATGAATCGGGGTCTCACTCTCGCTCAGACAAGCCTCGAACTCCTGAGCTCAAGCAATCCACCCTCCTCAGCCTCCCACAGAACTGGGATTACAGGAGTGAGACACTGTGCCTTGCTGAAGTTGATTTTTTAAAATCACAGGCATCGGGCGAGGCCCAGTGGCTCACGCCTGTAATCCTAGCAGTCTGGAAGGCTGAAGCAGGTGGATTGCCTGAGTTCAGTTCAAGGCCAGCCTGAGCAAGAGCAAGACCCCTTCTCTATGAAAAATAGAAAAATTAGCCAGGTGTTTTGGTAGGCACCTGTGGTCCCAGCTACTTGGGAGGCTGAGACAAGAGGATTGCTTGAGTCCAGGAGTTTGAATTTGCTGTCAGCTGTAATGCCAGGGCACTCTACCGAAGGCAACAAAGTAAGACTCTGTCATAAATAAATAAATAAATAAATAAATAAATAAATAAATAAATAAATAGGTTGGGTGTGTGGCTCATGCCTGTAATCCTAGCACTTTGGGAGGCCGAGGCAGGTGGATTGCCTAAGCTCAAGAGTTGGAGACAAGCCTGAGCAAGAGCGAGAACTCATCTCTAAAAATAGCCGGGCTTGTAGCAGGTGCCTGTAGTCCAAGCTACTTGGGAGGTGAGGCAAAATTGCTTGAGCCCAAGAGTTTGAGGTTGCTATGAGCTATGACACCCTGGCATTCAACCCAAAGGCAACTGAGTGAGACTCTATCTCAGTCAATCAATCAATGAAATTGCAGGCATCATTAATTCCCATCGTGATAGCACTCAAATGGAATAGGAAGGCACCAGAAGGGCACTTAATATGGAATCCTGAAATCTGAGAAGGCTTCCCTGAGTAAAAGACTTGTGAATGAGGTTCCCCCACCAAAGGTCCCTAAATGAGCAGGAGGAAGAAGGAAAGGGCTGAGGCAGACGGAGGTGTGTGTGCAAAGGCCCTGAGGTTTGAATCCTCTCCACAACAGCCTTTTCTATAATTCTGCTGCAATTATTATAATTAATAATCATGACCACCATTCATTGGGGACTTACTGTGTCTTTGACCTCATCCTATGCAATGATTCTTCATCACATTTACTCTTCAAAACTGTACTCACAAGGCAGATACAATTACTATATCCATTAATGGATAAGAAATTGGAGACAGAGAGAGATGAAGTAATTTGTCCATGTCCATAGACCTAGTAAGTGACAGAGCCAGAACTCAAGCTCAGGGTCATGAAATTCCAGCCCCTGAGTTCCTAGACACTACTCTGTACAACTTTGGTTAAATAGATCACTGAATTTTATCTCCAGGCCAAACATCACCACTTTTTGCAGCTCTTCTTCATGTCACATAGTCTCCAGTTCCTTCATTGCCATGTTTGACATTATCTATTAACAAATTAGTTTGTCTGCATCTCACTTGAAAGTCAGCTCTCAAATCTAAATGCAGTAATGTTGGAAGAGAAAGCTTTGGAAAATTAACAAACTTCTAGGATGAGATAACTTGCATTGGGCACAGTGGCTCATGCCTGTAATCCTAGCACTCCGGGAGGCTGAGGCCAGTGGATTGCTTGAGCTCACTAGTTCAAGACCAGCCTGAGCAACAGTGAGACCCGCTCCCCCCCCCACCACCGCCCCTACTAAAAATGAAAAACTGAGGTAAGAGGATCACTCGAGCCCAAGAGTCGGAGGTTGCTAAGCCTGAGCAACAGTCAGACCCGCTCCCCCCCAACACCGTCCCTACTAAAAATGAAAAACTGAGGTAAGAGGATCACTTGAGCCCAAGAGTCGGAGGTTGCTATGAGCTATGATGCCACAGCATTCTACCCAGAGTAACAAAGTGAAACTCTGTTTCAAAAAAAAGATTACTTGAAAATCTGCTCCAAATAACAAATAGGGGTGGAGACATGGAGATACATACTAAAAAGCTCTTAAATTTCCTTTTCTGGAAAACAGCATATTGTATTATGGGAAAGAGCATGGCTTTGGGAGTCCACCACAAGTTAGGAATCCTGACTCTGAAATTCACAGGTTCTAGCTGTGTAACCTTAGACAGGATAGGTAACTTCTCCGTTTTCTCACCTGTGAATCAGGGCTGGCAATACCCATCTTGTAGGGTTCTTGCGTATCTTAAATGAGACCGTATGCAAAACACCTGGCTTGCAGCCTGCACATAATAAGTGCTCAATAAACTATCATCTCCCTCCTGTGCCTTTCCATAGAAAACAGGTCATTCCGGGCTAATTTGGGGGTGGTTCTAGCCTGGCAGCTCTGGGGCACACTACGTTCACATACACACACGTTGCCTCCTCTCAGGTCTCAAACAGTGGGGCTCCCCAGGGTCTGGCTCCAGTAGCCATGCTTCCTGATTCGAAGTCCACAGTCTTTCCTTGTGGGCTGGAGATAATTTTTTTTCTCCTTGCTATTACAGTGATATATTTGAGGCTTCATTATCTGTGAGGTTTGTTCCCTTCAAGCAACACATTTTCTCCTGGCTGCTGGAGAAGCCCAGCATGAGAAATGGACAGATGCCTCAAGGGTCTGCCTCAAGCTTCCCTTTGGTGGCTTCTGGGTGTCTGTTATGGGCATAGGTTTGTGCTGGGGTGGGGGATGGGTTGGCAGGAAGGGGTCTAACCAGTGGGCATGAATCCAACAATTTACACAGTAAATTAGTCAAGTGTGTGGCGGGATTGCAAGTTATGGAAATGTGTGGCCTTCTTGGTACTCAAGTGCTGTCTTTTGACTAAATCCAAATTTTGCACATCAAATCCTTTTATTAATAGCCGGGCATTGTGGCGGTAGCCTGTAGTCCCAGCTACTCGGGAGGCTGAGACAAGAGAATCACCTAAGCCCAGGAGTTGGAGGTTGCTGTGAGCTATGTGATGTCACGGCACTCTACAAAGGGTGATAAAGTGAGACTCTGTCTCTACAAAAAAAAAAAAAAAAATCCTTTTATTGAAAGGGGCACAGCAGAGAAAGAAGAAGCTTTTCTTGCCTTCTTTGGTGCTTAAAAAAGAATAATCCTTTGGGAAGCAAGAGAATCGCCTAAGCCCAGGAGTTGGAGTTTGCTGTGAGCTGCGTTGACGCCACTATACTCTACTGAGGGCATCAAAGTGATACTCTGTCTCTACAAAAAAAAAAAAAAAGAATGATCTTGAAATCAGAAGGCTGCAGGTTCCCCACCCCTGTGAGGTGGTCCCCCCAATGACAGCAAGTGGGAGGAGGCCCAGCACATCACCCTAGCTATACCCAGCTTCCTAGCATGGACTCTGACCGATAATTAATTAAACCTAGGGAAACTATTTTCTCTGGGATTGAGGAGGAATTGGTAAACATGCATCTTCCACCCCACCCCATCTCCATCTCCATCTCCATAAAGGAGTTTACGAGTCAGGAGGGTGCAAGGGGCTCTGAGACAGAGAGAGAGAACAGCTTCCAGTTCTGACAAATTTTTATTCCCAGTTTGCCCTTCACTCAACTAATACTTACTGAACACCTAGGATAAGTTAGACCCTGTTCTGGTTTACTCTTGAAATGCAGTGTGCCCTGTCCTCCTGGGGCTTCGTCTGAAGAAGACATTAATAATAATCACAGATAAATAATTTTTAATCTTTGATGAAATATGAAGAAAATATATAGGGTGCTATGAGGGACCCAAAAGGAATATCTGGTGTAGTCCGGGAGTCTGCGAGAGCTTCCCTGGGAAAGTGAAGTCTGAACTGAGGAGTAAAGGACCAGTAGGAATTATTGAGTTGAAGTTTATATTTATAGAGGAAAGGTTTCTAGTCAGAGGGACCAGTGTGTGCCAAGGTCCTGAGGCAAGAGAAAGCAGAAAGCCAGAGTGGCTAGAATGGAGTATAACTGGGCATTCAATGATATTTGCATTTATCCTCAAATGTTTTTCCTTAATGTGGCCTGAGGTCCAACAGACAGAAGCACCTATTACATACCTCAGAAATCAATGAAATAGGGCAGCACCTATGGCTCAGTGGGTAGGGCGCCAGCCCCATATACTGAGAGTGGCGGGTTCGAACCCAGCCCTGGCCAAACTGCAACAAAAAAATAGCCGGGTATTGTGGCAGGGGCCTGTAGTCCCAGCTACTTGGGAGGCTGAGGCAAGAGATTCTCCTAAGCCCAAGAGCTAGAGGTTGGTGTGAGCTGTGACGTCACAGCACTCTACCTATGGTGACAAAGTGAGACTCTGTCTCTTAAAAAAAGAAAATCAGGCTCGGTGCCTGTGGCTCAATGGGCTAAGGCGCCAGCCATGTACACCTGAGCTGGTGGGTTCAAATCCAGCCCGGGCCCGCCAAACAACAATGACGGCTGCAACCAAAAAATGGCCGGGTGTTGTGGCGGGCGCCTGTAGTCCCAGCTACTTGGGAGGTGGAGGCAAGAGACTCGCTTGAGCCCAGGAATTGGAGGTTGCTGTG